>APFE030740492.1:20491-79063 GCA_000404065.3 Pinus taeda | reverse complement strand
TTGGTCAACTGTGAGGTAAAGGATTTCCCAACCCAGGTGAATGAATAAGTGTCGTGTTCAAGAGTGGTAGTAAGGTTTTTCTTGAGACAAAAGGATATCAAATAGGCTCATTCTTCTCATTTTTCCCCCACCATTCTGGCAAGTACCTCTTTATTTTTTACAAGCTTGAGGATGATAACATATGCTTGTTTGTAAGCTCATCCTTCGGATGAGTCCAACTTAGTTTTTGATGCGAACCCTAAGAAGGAGTGGTCCGTTCCTGTTTGTAATAGAACAGGTCCTTTACTGTGAAATTTTAACGAGTCCAGTATAGGAGGACTCGGCGCTTTTCATATTTAGAGAGTCTGAAAAACTTAGAAGACTCCAGATTGAACTTTTTCGTAAGTTGTGTCTCCTAAGCCCGAAAAAGTATAAAATAATACCTAGGAGAACCGCTTGATCTTGCGACCAAGGATATTTTCATAGTTAGTGTATTTGACCTGAAAAGTAAAAAGCGATCAAGGACACGTCGTTTTATTTCCAATATCGAATTTGAAACGACAAAAATCTGGCAATCTTTTCTTGTTTTTACGGTCAGAAAGGGCTATAAGGGGACCGTCTTTTAATTCCGTTTTAATGAGTGTAAAAGAAACGCTCGGCAATCTTTTCAGTTTTTAGGAGACAGAAAAGGGCTTAAAAGATGACTCTGATGTCTGATTCGTGACCTTAAAATGACCTTCGATGGTGAAAAATAAACAAATATGACATTTATTCATCCAAAAAACCTATAAAAGGACCTTTTACCATGTCATTTTTACCATTTAACTGTTGAGGTTGAGAAAAGAGCTTTTGGCAAGAAACTTCTCGTGGAGATTGCGGAAAATCAGACAGTCGGAATCGAACGCCGTCACCTCCAGGTAATCCACAACATCCTCCCCTTCATTTCTATCCGTTTAGAATTCATTTTTAAGTTTTAGTTTTAATTTTTGGAGGCATAGGGGTTTTAGGGCTTCGTACTTTAGGGGGCAATCTGTTACACTGAAAATTGTCACCATGACTATCTGCAGTTAATATGGCTCCATCAATAGTCATATTATCCTCCTTGTCAAGCCTCATACCTCTGCTCTTCATGTCAAACTTCAAAAAGAGAGAAAGTCACTTAAAAACATGTTTTACTCTGGGTACGCAGGTTCTCTCTACCTTGCCTGCGTGTACGCACTCCAAACATACTGTACCTGCGTACTTGTACGCTTAAGCGAAAGGATGGGTGCGTACCCCTGTAAAGGTCAAAAGGCGCGAGTTTCATCTTTAAAAAGTTACTTGTGGTCACTTCTAGAGCCTTCTAGAAGAGTGTTTGACGTGTATTGAGCGCCTCCAGATGGTTCATGCACTCCTATGATAGAGGAACTTATCCCATCAAGAGAGGAGCTACCCCATCCAAAAGAGGGAGTATCCCATTGATGTTGGAACTGAATAACCTCCTCTAGAATACTATAAATACAGGCATTGGGCCATGGGAAAGGAGGTTAAAAGCTGAACATTCTTAAGGGTAAATGCTGCTGGAATTAGGACTTCCATTGTTGACTTGTGAGGAGAGATCACTATCCTTCCTTGTTGCCATAGTGGGAGTGGGTGAGCTTGTCAAAGTAGAGGAAATCTCTTGCTGGACCCTGGGAGGAGCTTGCACAACACCAAGGCTCAGGTTGTAATGGTTCCTTTTTTTTGTTTCCTTAATACAAATAAGTCCATTCTTCTCAATGATTTGTTGTTAATGAATTATTTCATGTACTCCTTGGTCTATGTGATGAATATGCTTTGTTTTATGATGAATATTCAGGTGTTATGTAATCATTTGATTGTTAGTGTATGCAGGTCTCAAAGTGAAGGAGGAGCTCATCTGGATCAGCAAGGCTGGACTGCTACAGCAAGCGTTGGACTTGAGGTAGGATCGAAAAACACTTGGTTTCTCATAGAATAATGCATGTTTAGAGAAGGATTGCTCTTAATTGTCGTTTGTCACTAGAGAGTCTTAGACTCCTAGGGAGGTTAGGTTTGTCCGCAAAAATAACTCTTTCCACATGACAGTGCTCTACAATCCAGTATAGGGTATATGTGTAGCTGTAATGTAAGTATGTAAACAATTTTAAATTTCAACTCAATTAAAAAATAATTAAAAGTTAAAAGTGATATGGGGATGAATTTAAGCATTTAAATGTTAGTTCTATTAATAAAAAGTTACAAGTAATAAACAAAGGGTTAAAAACAATAAATAAAATTTTAAAATTAATATAAATCTGAGTATCGGGGATGAGTGTAAACATTTAAATGTTAGCTCAATTAAATTTAAAATTTTAAAGTAAGAAAAATAATAAAATTCAATTTGTTATATTTTTATTTTGTTATTAACTCGTGAATATGCTTTGTTACAATAACATGGGCCAATACCATGGCTTATAAATACCACATGCCAAAAAATGATAACTTATTTCACAATCAAAATATTTTATAACAATATGACAAGATTTTTCACTGTGGATATTCACCCCCACTTTGCATTAGCATTATGAACTTGTGAATAGGCTTCATTAAAATACCATGGGCCAATACCATGACTTATCAATATGACATGCCGGAAAATCATAACTTATTTCACAATCAAAATATTTATAACAATATGACAAGATTATTTACCAAGGATATTCACCCCCACACTACCATGGATATTATTAACTTGTAAATAGGATTTGTTACAATACCATGGGATAATACTATTTCTTATTAATACCACATGCCAAAAAAACCATAACTTATTTCACAAAATTAAATCAAAGTTTTAATAAAATTAAAAAATAGATTACTTTTATATATAAAGATGTGAAATTTATGTAATATAAATAATGTTATTAAGAAATATCATAGATCCATATTAACTAAGGATCCAAGCAATTACAACAAGAGAAATGACTAACAATAATAGAGGAAGGATAATGCATGATTCTTTTAAGTTTTTTATTATTGTATTTTCTTTGACATGATTAATCCAAAATACAAGTTTAACATTTTACAGCGAAATGAGCCTTTTTAATTTAGACACTTTCTTAAAAATAATGCAATGGGATCAAATTTAAGAGAGAGAGAGAGAGAGAGAGAGAGAGAGGAGTAGATAGTGATAGAGTTTGAGAGAGAGAGAGAGAGAGAGAGATAAAGGAGGGGAGAGAGAGAATGGGAGAAGGAGGTGTGAGAGTCAAGGGGAGAGAGGAAGGAAGAGAGAGATGAGGGGAGAGAGATAAGGAGAGAGGGGGAGCGGAGAGGAGGGGAGAGAGAGAATAGGAGGGGAGAGAGATAGGGAGAGAAGGGGAAGGGAGAGAGAGAGACATAGATGGATGGGAGAGAGAAAGAGAGAGGGAGGGAGATAGTGACAATGTTGGAGGGAAGAGACAGGGAGAGTGTGATGGGGGGAGACAAAAGGAGGTTGAGAGAAACAGAGAGGGAGAGATGTCTCAAGAGAGATGAGAGAGAGAGAGGGAGGAAAGAAGAAAGACATAGAGGGAGAAAGGTGGAAGAGATGGAGTTGGAGGGGCAGAGAGAGGGTAAAAAGAATAAAGACATAGAAGGGTAAAGGTGAAGAGATAGAGGGAGTGACAAGGGAAATATGGAGAGAGAGCTAGGGAGAGAGGAGAGCGGGAGGGAAGAGAGAGAGGAGAGAGATAAAGGGAGAGAAGAGGAAGAGAAAGAGAGAGGGAGAGGAAGAGGGAGGGAGAGTGATACATATAGATATATAGAGAATGTGTGTGTAATTTTTGGGGGTTAGATAGAGAGGGATAATAAAGAGACACATAGATACAAATATAGATATTATATAGCATTATATACCACCCTAGATCCATCTTGACCCTGAATCTATCAAGAACCGAGAGGGATCAAATATCTCGAGGTGGAAACCTTTTCTCAAGTTTTGCACTCAAAAAAGAGGTTTTCACCTTGAGAGATTTAAACCCTCTCGGCACTTGATAGATTTTGGGTTAATATGGATCTACATTATAATTTATCATGGGAATGGGTCCTCCTCCTAGAAAAAAGTATCATGGAAATAAATCAATAGATAATTAATTAAACTCACGAATTTCACATACACAATTCTAAGAAACAAAAATAGCCTTAATATTAATTTAAAATTAAATACATCATATAAATTCAGAAGTATAAGATGAAATAAAAACCCTTTTTATACATATACCAAAATTAAGAAACCAAAAATAAGGCATAATTGAGTTGGGAATCCTTGATTTCAGTCATATTAATCACCATAAAAAATTTATAATATAATAGTCTTTACCCCATAAAACAAAATGCATGGTTTCATATTTTACAAGTACATTTTACTCCTATGGAAATGTGACTAGGAAAATAGTTGGGAACCCCGTCACGATTTAGTGTGAAATGTCATGAATGGTTAGTGACCGGTGTTAATAGAATCTCCATTCATGATGGTCATTCATCTAAAACTTCTATAATAGATGTCCATCCTACAACTTACATAGTAGATGGTCTTTTTGAAACTCCCACAATGAAACCTTGTAATAGAAATTTACAACTACTCATAATAAGGGTTAAAGGATTTTGACTTCATTATAATTTATGAAAAGTGTAATAAATAATACGTAGTTTAAAACTCCTATTCTCACGTCAAAAGGTATTATGAAAAGTAAAATGAGGCAAAACCTTGACTATATGGATCAATATATATTATTTAAATCTTTTTCTCACACTAAAAGTTTCAAATATGTGATATTTATAAATATAGTGAACATTACCAAAAATTTTCACATATGTGGTATAAATATAGTTAACATTAACAAAAATGTTCATCTATCATGATATAATTAAAATGTATCAATAGATAATACAATATACATATAAATATTGATATTCCTAAGTTTATAGTGGTAGACCTTCTAAAATGAGGGGAGAAATATCGATTGTGAATATGATTTCTAGTATTATATGTAAATTGGTGGCCTACACTTGAAGATAAACAAGGGTATAATATATTAATGATTTGAGGCTTCTGCGATTTGTGTTTTATGTAATGTTATTTTTCGGAGTTATCATATTCATGTTTGTTGGAATCGACGAACCAACCTCTGTGGTTCATCTTCAGGAATATATCCAAGAATGAATAAGTCAGAACTCAATAGGGTTGATAAATAAGGGTTAGGGTTGGTTTGGAAATGAATACTAGTCGACATGTTTAATTCAGATTTATTTGTTTTTAATTTTGTTGTTAATTATAATAATTTTTATTTTAAATTATTGGTTTAATTTTTATTTTAGTTCCTATAAATTTCTAGTTTTTTTAGGATTATAAATTTATTAATTCATAATATTAATATTGATTATAAATTTATTAATACTTATGTTAATATTAATTAATTTTTATTAAATTGTACGAATTATTTTGATTTTTAGTTTGTTTTAAGGATAATTATTGTTTATTTTTTTAAAATATATTGATATTTTAATTTTAAATTATGTTTAATGATTAAAATAAAAATAATATAATACCTAATAATTAATACTAATATAATAATGATTATCCAATTCATTATTATATTTTAATAAATTAATTTTATATTGTGAATTTATTAAATCTCCGTTAAATTAAATTAAATAAACCTTTATGTAAGTGATTGATGGTGGATAAGTAAGTTGTAAATTTAATTTTTATGCACTTATTGATAATTATTTATAAAGAATTATATTTTAGATTGAATATATAATAATATATGCGTTTAAATACATGTAAGCATGTTCAAAAACTTGGGCACACACATCATTAGAATGAAAATACATATGAACAATTATAATATTGTAATTTCCAAATATGGAAAAAAATTATTTCAAATATGTTTTAGGTGTTTAGTGAATACAAATTTCTTTTATTACGGTGTATGTAAATTAGAAACAATATTGAAAGATAAAAAATAACATTTTTTTTAATTCACATCTTTAAAACATTTGCGTGCAACCATAAATATTTGGGTTTTTTTTCTTAACAGAGTATGCATTTTATTGTGGATTTTAGGTAACAAACATTTAATATATAATACTTTTTAAAATTCCTTTTCACGAATAAAATGTTGATGATGTGAACTAACTTCTACAAGAATGGTCTCAATATAGCTTCTAGCTATGTTAGAGTATCTTTTTGTACTTAGTAATTATTTGTTTCTTTAGTTTCTTTATTCATGTTTTAATGAATAACATCCTAGGTTCTATTGTATTTTCCTATTTGATTAAGCTCTTGAAAAATATTTAGAATTGAGATCTTGTCACTTAAAATATCTTTGTGGTTTCAATAAGGGTTTTGAACCATTTCTATGCATATTGTAGCTACTATACTTTCCATAAAAGGATAAGAAAAAAAGATAAATAGGTATCTTTTGTGATTCAATCAACCATAATCATGATGAACTATTTCCTTTAGAAATTTTCAGACTTTTGATTAAATCTATTGAGACATCTTATAATGTTGACTCAATATGGCTAGTAGTTTTAGATGATGTGTTTCCTTTATTTCCTCCCTTATTTTATGTTTTATTGGTAGACCAAATATTTTCCACAAACTTCTAACTATTGGTTTTAAGACTTTCCTAGAAAAAATACTTCTTCATCATATGGTAGGTTTTAAGAAATCTCAATGATCTCTTTATAGGAGAAGGGTGTACTTCTAAAATGGCCTTATATTTCATTAGTAAATTCTTCAATAAATATTGGTGATCCTTTTACCAAAGTCATCATTCTTTCACACAAATTTATTTGATACAATATGGTCCTATTGTAGCTGTTGGATAAGATTCTAAGTCTTCTAATCAATTTATAAAATTCTTCAATATAATCAACTTGTAAATTGGAAATGGTAAAAAGTAAAGTCATAGTGATTTCTTATTTCCTTGAAAGTGCATTTTCCATCATATTTATTTCACTTTTTTCAAATAATTTGAAAGTTGTATCCTTTCCTTTTTGTAGTCCACTTTTGTAACCCATTTTTGTCACTATTTTTAAGATACTCATTGTTCTAAGAAGTAATTTAGAATATATATATATATATATTATATAATATATATATATATATATATATATTATATATATATATATTATTTTAAAGCATCTTTCGATTAGATAAGGGCATGATTGCTTAACTAAATGTACTATGGTGGCATTTGCTTTTCATAAATGGGTTTACGTAAGTAATTTCCTTTAATTTAGTAGAATTCAAAGAAAATGAGTATTCCTTCTTAGATTAAAAATGCATAAATGACATACGTTGAGGCATCACAATCTACAATAAAGGTTCTATGATGTTATTTGTTACTAGGACCGGATTTATACATATAGCCTCCATTTTTTCAAATTATTGAGTTGCTTCTTAAGTCCAAGAAACTAAATACCTTTTTGTAACACTATTAGAGGTGATGTTAGTTTAACGTAGATATTAATAATCAACATAAATCCCTTTCCAACCCTAAAAATCCTCTAAAATTCTTCATGGTTTTTCAAAATTTCATTTCAACATTGATTTAATTATCTTATGGTCCACTTTGACACTCTCATGAGATACAATAATACCCAAATACTCCACTTCTAGAACACCATAAAATCTCTTAGTAGGATTTACATATATTTTTTTCTCCTGGAGTAATTTAAAGAAAATGTAAACATGTTGTACATGTTATTCCCAATGTTTCTTGTGGATGAGTGATTAATCAAAAAGTACACATTTTTTTAAGAAAGGGCAGAAAATGTAAACATGTTGTACATGTTACTCCCGATGTTTGTTGTGGATAAGTGATTAATAAAAAAATACACGTTTTTTAAGAAAGGGATTGATAGTAGAATTCACAAAGCTTTGAATTATGAAAGGAATGTTAACCCTAGAAAAAGTGACATCACCAAAAACTCATTATCGTATTGATGTGTTCTACAAAATGGTTTAGGGATCTCTTCTTCCCTGGATCTAACATGACAATATCATAAATGTAGATCCAACTTAGTAAAGAAAATTGCGCACTACAATTGATTAATGATAGGAATAAGAAATTTATCTTTCATGGTGATCTCCTTGAGATTTACATATTTTAGACACATACATAATGTACGATTCTTTTTTTCGTAATGAAAAAACACTTTAGATGGGCTAAGTGATGTCAACCTTTAACATCCTTGAACCATAACAGAAATCTTAAAATATCTCTCCTCCTACTCTATTTTGTCAAGGATGGCCCTTTCAAATCCTTTCTCAAATTTTCATTTGGCTTATTATGTCTATACATAATGGGCTTACGATTTTGGATACAAATGTATTGACCAATATTTAACTTGTTATAATTTCTCTAAATATAATATTTTGTTGATAAAAAATATCTAAGATGTATTATGAGATCTTATTAATATACCCCTCATCCCATTCAATTTGAACCTTTCAATGTAAATTTGAGGAAATTAGCAAATCCTTTAGTGTTTTTCCTCTAATTTGGAGAATATTTTCTAGGTAACTTTGAACATTATATTATTTATTTTTGCACTTGGGAGTCTAAAATTTTGACTTCTAATAGAAATGTTGTTTATGAAATTTCATAAGTATCACTAAAGTATGATGCACCATTTTCTTTTAAGAAAAATTTCTCAAAATTTGCTACTTTTAAATTTCTAATAAGAGAAAACTTGTACACTATGTCACTTGTCCAAATTTCATAATTTGGATTTTAAAATTTAAACCTAGCACTTTGGTTGATCTTATTTCTAAATCCATCAATGAAACTTTATTTGGAGCTTGCTAGTTTTATATATGATTGTTTTATCTGAAACATCTATTTTATATTGGTTTTATAGGTAATTAAAATTTCCTATTTCCACAACCTCTAACTCTAAAATTGTATTGAACTAAAATATAAAATATAGTTACAAACTTGACCATGCAACCTTTAGCATCTTAAAAAGTACAACGATATAACTAGTTAAAAGGAAAAAAAAGATTAATACCCAAATAAAAATATAAATCAAAAATAAAAAAAACATAAAATAAAAAGAATAATAACAAGTAAATAATAAAACAATAAATCTCTTAAAAAAAACTATCCCTTTAAATAATTAAATGAATCCTAATTGTTAAAAATATTAAATAAAAAAATTAAATAATCTCAAAACTAATCTTATAACGAACAACTCTTTAACTAAGTGCACAATAATACAATAAAAAATACAATAAATTAAGTCAATGCAAAAAAATATAATTTATATACTATTATAATAGAAATACTATAACCGTAAAATCACTAGCAAAAAATAAATTAATTAAGCTAATGAAAAAACAAAAATTATATAGTTATACAAATTTCATTTTAAAAAAGTATGCTCTTATATTTTAAAAATAATTTCAAAACACACTCGAAAATGAATAATAATAAATTCAAGTGGATCGATTGGGCAAAAGCATAATAATTATAATATCATTAAATTTGAAATCCATTAAAGTTAAAATACTAAGCATTATTATAATAATCATTATTATAAAGCGATTAGTGTACAATAATATAAAAGTGACTTGTACATATTAGTGACTTGCATATAAAAATATTTGTGATAAGATTTTGCCAACTCATATGTTTTATTTAGGCTCTTTAATCCTGCACTATCTTATTAAGTTTTACGTGAATCGATTTTTAAAAGTTTTATATTTTTTTCTAATAAGACCTCACTGGAAGATTACCCTTCAAGTCAATTGTCTAGTGTGCAATATTATGAACTGTACTTCATATATTGAGAAAGCTTCTTAAAATGGAAGAACCAGCAAGGTTTACTCTTTCACATATTGTTTTTTTGCTGTTAAAGAAAGTGTTATAAGCATTTTGTTATTAATGAAGCACAGTCTGTGTCTCTGGATTATTTTGTTTAAAACTGAATTTCTCTAAGGTAGCCATTGAATAATTTCAGAAACTCTTACTCGTATAAAATCACTGCTTTGAACGTACAATTGATTAAGAGAGTATATGAAAAACCATGAAACATGA
Organism: Pinus taeda; assembly: GCA_000404065.3. Classification (NCBI taxonomy): domain Eukaryota; kingdom Viridiplantae; phylum Streptophyta; class Pinopsida; order Pinales; family Pinaceae; genus Pinus; species Pinus taeda. Next base: position 69,014 of record APFE030740492.1, on the reverse strand, counting down.
CACTGAAATTGCTCAGAAAGAGGAGGCCGAGACTATATTACACATAAAGCAAGGGACACCTGAGGCACTGTAACTGAGAAAAGTGATCCCAAGGATCCCGAGGGTGACACGGAGGCAAAAATCATTGACGGTCTGCTCGTCTCGGTTCATATAGGCTTCTAACCTTAATTTTCACTCTGGTAATAAATTGCCATTTTTCCCATTGCCATTCTTCCCAACCATTCTGCTGAACTATTTGATATAATTTTAATTCCGTCCAAACATGTGAGATAACTCTAATTCTGCCTAACCATGTGAGATAATTCTAATTGATATGGCACAATTGAGAAATAATTCTAATTGATATGGCATAACTTACATTGAGTGAGAATTTTTGACGATCTCAAATTTATATTCATGAATATAGATTTTTAACTTTAATTTATAATCTTGTTACATATTATCATTTTACACTAATCACATAAAATAACCCAATTTCATCACCCACCTGAAATAACCCCAATTGACATCATGCCAACCAAATCCTAGAAAAACATACTCTAGCTACAAACTGTCATTTCACCAACTACCTAGCCTAACATAACCCCGGCATTGTGCCACCCAAAATCCTATGAAAACATAACGGAGCAAGTTTGCCTTACCCTTAAACAAACATATATCCATCCCGCTGATGTGAAACTCCTCGTTTGAAAGAATCCTCCGGATCCTTACAGAGGCCACAATAGAAAGACCCACTTGTAGAAACATAAGAAATAGACCCCCAGACGAGATTCCGCCATTGAAATAAAAAAACGAAGAAAAAATACATCGAAAATTACGGCCCTCTTGCCTGTTATTTCCTCTGGACCTATCCTTGTTCCGTTGAATTTAGAGAACAGAAGAGACGAATCTAATCTTGCCCATACATGTGCCAGCAAAGAAGCATAGTAATACATCGGCGGAGAATATATAATCTGCCCTTATTCTGCTTCGCTACAGCCATGCAACGCCTGCTAAACCGAGGGCCATGCTCACCCGCCGTCGGCCTCGACACCGTCCCTTCGGGCTGTAGCTTCCGGGATTTCCATTCTTCTTTAGGGTTGCTTGCAGTAGACACAGAGAAGCAATGACCCATTTCTTCTGATACTTCGTACCGAAACCTAGAATCTGCAACTCGAGAGCCGAATGTCAGAAATAGAATGGAAAATTTGAAGGAGTATTTGATACAGTTAGGCGTTTTTATGTGATAATTGAGGGCGGTTTGGTGTCAATAATTGTCCGGCCCTCTTAATCCGTGACCTGTGCTTTCGAGGAGCCTTTCGTGGGCTCCTCGGGACAGTGGAAGAAAGGTGGAGCTGTCGGTGGGAAGCTCTCCATGGTGGCTCGTCCTTTTAGACCTTGCCTCCTGCCCTGGCTTCCGGGCAAAAAGTTTGTGAACATCATGTGACCACCAACGATGTTGTTCCCGATGCTAACCTCGCAAGTTTTACAAAATTTTATCGCGTAGTCTAAATGAGCCTTGTTTTAAACAACAGAAATTTCGGTCTCTTTAAAGAATTATTTTTTTAAATTTGGGTTATAATTTGATGCGGATTTTGCCTCCACAAGAGTTGTTGATGGTAATTAATCTATATTTATATTGGATTTTTTTCTAAATTTTTTTTTGATAAATTTGAAAGAGAAATTCACTATCTAGGTGAAATTGTGGCTTTGATAGACAATGCCAAAATTTGATTGATCATCAAGCTTCTGAGTACTATGTGAAAATGTTGTATACATATATCTGGTTTTACACTTGAATTCTTCTTTACAACTTTTTGTCTTTGAAGATAGATGATGTGTTCACTCAGACCTCAACAATTTCACATAATACTCCAAAAGCATCCTGATCAATAGTCATGAAAATTCATGCTATATTTATAAAATTTTAGTTTTATATTTATTTTGTGTTACTAATTTTGTCATGATATAAATTATTTAAACTAAAACAAAAAAACCAAAAAAACAAAATTATTATCAAATTGAGAAAAGTTTATAAAAATATGGTTAAGTATTTGTAGATAATGTGTTCTATAAAAGGGTGCAAAGGAGTCCACAGGTAAGATTATAATAATTTAATAATTTTTTATTTTATTTTTAAATTTGGAATCATTTTTAAATTATTATAGATTCTTTTAGTGATAGTATTATATAAATGATAACGTTGAAATTGTAATTTAATGTGGTTAAGACTTCATATAAATAAAAAAGTGACATAAAACACTCTATATAGATCTGCTAATAATAAATTAATAAAATATTAAAAAATAATTATAACATAATTTAAATCATTATATTATTCTTATGGATAAAAAGAATTAATAGGTTTGAAAGGTATAGACATTTGAGAAAATTTATAATAAGATTATTGACTATCAAGATTCACATCTACTTTATAATAAGATTATTGACCATCATGAAGTTTCTTACCTTGTAAAAATATGTGTCACAATATCATGATACCACATATCCAAAACAATATTATTCATACTTATATGAAATTTTTTTAATTAATCAATTTCATAAAAAAGATAAAGAGGATAACTATTTTTAGAATGACTATTAACTTTTATTTATAACTACTACTAAAAACATTCTGAAATAATTTGTAGAAAATTATATACCTACAATTTATCTAATAATAATTATAATTAAATTAATTTGAAAAACATTATTCTAATAACAAAAAATGTTTTTCATTTTCAAAATTTCAATAATATCATTATAAAACAAATTTTTCTTCTTATTTATTCTTTATTACAACCAAAACTTCTTACATCATACTTCTAATATAATTAAATTTAAAGAATTATTTCTTCTAAACTTTAATAATTTACTAAACTTCCTATTTGTATATTAAATTTACTTTAATAATTTACAATTTAGAATCTTTATATTAAATTTTCTTTTTTGTAACCGCCACGATTAATGTAATTATATGCTTAGTCATTTAAGGCCATGGTTAATGTAATTATATGTTGTCATTTACATTTACTTTTTTTTGTTTAAAGACTTAAGAGTTATATAGACGGTGTGTGAGAAAACCTAACGAAGATGTTGTTGATTAAAGTTTTCTGCCAGGTTTATTTTTAAACACATGATAATAAAGGGATGATCTTGGAATTTACTGAGAGAAAACCAAAGATAGAACTTTCTACGAGATAGTTAAGAATCGGTTACTTTCTCTTCTTTTATGATAAAAGAAGATCTAAAAAAAGTGTTAGGCATGAGAAAGAATAAAATAATGCAGAAACCCCACAGGGTACTGTGCGAGAAGGAACGACCTGAAGTCTTCTTGAGATGGTCGAGAACTAGTGGAAGCCTCAAAATTACTGTAAATTCCAGACTAAACCTAGGGGTTTTTTGGGTGAGGAGGATTGACCCTATTAAGGTTACTGATTAAGACTGCTCTGGTATTAAGTGCTTGAGCGAAAGAAAAAGACGTAATTGATTTTCTCTTGGAAGTACATATTATTGATGGAATTTACCGTATAGTTAACAACTCTGAATATTTCTCTGGGTGGAAAAGTAATATCTAAAGTATAAACCTGTGTTCTATCTCTTAGTGATGAGGGAAGTAATCCAAACAATTTTGAATATTTTTTTTTGGAAAAGTAATATCTAAAGCATAAATCTGTGTTTTAATCTGTGTTCTATCTCGGGAAGTAATCCAGGCTGTGTGAATATTTTCTTTTGGAGTAGTATTGAAAGCATGATTTGTGTTTTTTTTAAGGTTATGGTTATTTTTTTTTCGGTTGAAGGACAATTCTAGGAAGGAAAGGAAATAAAACATATTTCATGTTTTAATACTCAAAGGATGGGAATCAAATCTAAGGGTTGTAGCTAATTTCTTGGCAAATTTTTTTTATGGAAACAAAAGGGCTATGAATGTAGCAACCATGAATTCTATGGGAACATAGAAAAATATGACCTGCAAGGGTCCATACAAATGAAAAGAATCCAAGAAGCATTGTAGTTCATTTTTTGTGGATTTTTTTTTTTATGGAAACAAAAAGGCTATGAATGTAGCAACCATGAATTCTATGGGAACATAGAAAAATGTAACTGGTAAAGGTCCATACAAATGAAAAGAATCCAAAAAGCATTGTAGTTCATTTCTTGTGGGAACTGAGATGAAAAGAATCCAAGAAGCATTGTAGTTCATTTCTTGTGGGAACAGAGAAAACTGTACCTGACCAATAAGGGTCCATAAAACTGTAAGTGACCAATAAGAGACCAATAAGGGTCCATAAAGATGAAAATAATCCAATAATAAACAATAAGGGTCCATAAAGATGAAACTAATCCAATAATAAAGAGCCTAAATGTATATAGGAATGGGGATGGGGGATTTGTTAATGGGGGATGAGGGCCTCTCTTCACACATTAGTTACCCAAAAAAAAAATAGACATATCATATTTATTCAAAAATAAAATTAGATAAACAAACTATTATGAGTTTTAATATTCCTTCTCCTTGAGAAAGAATTGTATTAATGAAATGTTTATATTTTTCCTTCATATTTATATTATCATTAATAATATTTTATAGCAATTAATCCTATGATTTATAACTTTATTAATAATTAATACAATATGTATAACTGTTTATCTATAATATTATGAAATATTAATAAATTTCTTTAATTAAAATAACATTATTTATTTTTAATTAAAAGGATATTTTAAAATTATTTAATTAATACTTCAGTTGGAATGGTGCAATCCATATAAGTGATAAAGTGATGGTCCAGTTTGATTAAGTTTATTTTGATTTTCTCTCACGTGTTCGAGTTATGATTGAATTTGTGGAGTGAATTTGTGGAGTGTTCATATAGGAATGGGGATGGGGGTGTATATAGGAATGGGTGATGGGGGATTCGTGATAGTTAACTAAACTAGTTAATTGTTGTGTGAGAGAAATTGAAATGTGCACAAGCCTTGGAAAGGCCGAAATTAACTAGCCACCAGGTGCAATTCTGAAATTGGTGGACTCGAGGCAAAGCCGAAATTAATCAGCCATGACTCGAGGCAAGGCTGAAATTAATCAGGCCGAAATTAATCAGCCACCAGGTGCAATCCTCGACTCGAGGCAAGGCTGAAATTAATCAGGCCGAAATTAATCAGCCACCAGGTGCTGGTGGACTGGAGATAATCATTAAACTCGAGGCAAGGCTGAAATTAATCAGGCCGAAATTAATCAGCCACCAGGTGCTGGTGGACTGGAGATAATCATTAAACACTACCAGATTCTACCCAATTGGAAGAATTCTAATAAGAAAAAAGAAAATAATAAATTTAGTACAACTAAATTATTTAGGCAGACTGGAGATAATCATTAAACACTACCAGATTCTACCCAATTGGAAGAATTCTAATAAGAAAAAAGAAAATAATAAATTTAGTACAACTAAATTATTTAGGCAGACTGGAGATAATCATTAAACACTACCAGATTCTACCCAATTGGAAGAATTCTAATAAGAAAAAAGAAAATAATAAATTTAGTACAACTAAATTATTTAGGCAGTGTTATGGAAATTAACCAAAAATAGATATGAAGAGACAAAACTCAATTTTGTCATGCTCGAAAGGTAAATGCCAGAGATTAAATATATATAACAGAACAATGTAGCTCATGCATGACCAAACATAAACTTTTTCCAAAAAATTATTATGAAGGAATAAGGAGATAATAGTAAAAATTCTAAACAGTAACTTCGGTGTGTCAACCATCAACAAATAGTCATGAATTCTAAAAAGAATACATTACACAATGTTTTAACACAGATCAGGAAAAATGAGTCTTGCATAACCCTCCCATTGGTGAGACTAAACTATTACATCATTTAAATAAAAAACATCTTGACCAAATCCCCAAATTTCAAAAGAATAGTACAAGATAAATGAGTCCTATATAAACCTTGCAGTGTTGAGACTAAACTATTACATCGTTAAAAAATAACACCTGGAACAAATCCCCAAATTACAAAAGGATAGTACAAGATTCTTATAATTGACAACTAACAAATACGAGATCAAACCCCCATTTCTAAAGCTGAGACTCCCAAAATTTCATAGGGGGGAGGGTGGGGGAGGGGTTTTTTTATAACATATGGTATTTTTTTTAGAATGCAACCCTTCAACACGGAGGGTCAATTGTAGTGTCCATTTTTGGTGAGATAGCTTTGATGACACTTGGGGAGGGTGATTTTGAAGTAGTGATATAAAGATTATGCATGTTAGACTTATGTGTATTCTTGTATGTTATAGCCCTGGTTTAGGTCACATGGTTTCTATGTGTTTATGATATTGATTTTGGTTAAGTGCATATTATTGATGTTTTCTCTTTTGGTATCGTAGTTTGGACATAGGTGTATGACATGGATAATGATCTAGGATAGAGACACATCGATCCATGATTTATCATGGTTATGTGGAACATATGGTTAATAATGATTTATGGATGATATATGATTTGTATGATTGTATATGCATAATATTGTAATAAGTAGGATGTGACATGGACCTGCTTATTTGCAAAAAAAGATGCTCAAATTATAAATGACTATGAAACTCATGATAGATGATTTTTATGATTATACATGCTTAATCTTGTATTGAGCAAGATGTGGCAAGGGACGTAGTTATTTGCAAAAAAAATGATCAAATTATAAAAGGACCCACCTTACCAACCATCAATAATATATAGATGTAGAGGTCACATTAATCAGTAAAACTCAATTTATTTTATTTTTCTTTAACTTGTAGTATGAGTAACTTGGTTATCATGAAGATCAAGTTACTTCATCTATTTCAATATAAGAATATCACATAAGAAATGAGGGATAACTTTCTCTTAAGACCAATTCCAAAACACATTTCCTCTCAAGCTTAAAAAATAATAGCATGTTCCCTTTTAACACTTATACATGCGCTCTAAGTAAGAGTGGAAATAAATTCTACCATAATTCCATGTGTGAACATTAAAGTCAACCTATTTTATTTACTAGATTATACTAAATAAGATTTATTTATTGACTTTTGATATCATAACCACAAAAGTATCATACTTCTTTTACAAAAATCACATATAAGTGTATGAGTATTAACCTACCTATACCAAGGTAACTGAGGGAAGAATATGTATCTCTTCATCAATAAATCTAATAAATATGATATGTTAATGAAATGGAATCACATAATATATTACCTCATACGAATTCTGAGAACAAAAAATAAACAAATGAGAGAGCATAACATATAAAACACATATACACAAAGATTTCCCCAGGATCCCAAAACTGGGACTACCAGTTTGATTTTTCATTATGTTCCTTTCAATGTTACAATACATATTTATACATGCCGAAGCATCCAATACCATGGACCAGAAACCATCGCGTCCAAAACCATGTGCGAAAACCATGCACAAAACCATAGGTAGGTCCGCCCAACCTAATATAGGGTCTAAAAAAAATTTCCTTGGGGTGTTGCATCGGACCCCATAGAGGGGGGCTACCTGCCTCCCTCGAACCCCCTTAACAAGGGGGGGCTGGTAAGCCCCCCACTATGCAATTGGTGCAATGAAACGGGGGCGCTATGCCCCCTCTAACCCCCCGGTTAACTACATAGGCCAGTCATGGAAAGAATATAATACAACCCAACATTCTCCCACTTGTTGTTTTCTTTCTACAGGGGGCCACAAGAGAGATTGTTCATTTATCTAGACTTGCAATGCCATTGTTTATCTGCACCAAGAGAACTTCTCAGAGCTCACAGATTTTGTAAATGCATCTACAATATTTTTCAAAGTGTCCACCTTTACCAGCAACACCATTTTGTTTTCTATCATATCCCTCACAAAGTGATACTAAACATCAATGTGCTTTGCCTTTGAATGGTAAGCAAGGTTCTTTGCCAAGAAAATTACACTTTTGTTATCACAGTCTATTCTTATAGCTCCCTATACTAAGTCCATACTTGAACACAATCTCTGCAACCAAATGGCCTCCCTGCTTGCATGAGTGGTTGCCATGTATTCTGCCTCTATAGTTGATAGTGCCACTACAGATTGTTTCTTACTCATCCAACTGACTGCACCTCCAAATAGGTTAAACACATACCCACTTGTAGATCCTTTTTAATCCAGATCTCCAGCCCAGTCTGCATCAACAAAACAATGAATATCCAAAACTTTGTCCAATCTTGGTATTCCTTGATAGCACGAACCATAATCACTAGTGCCACGCAAATACCTGACGACCTACTTTACTGTTGTCCAATGCTCCTTCCCTAGTTTTGACATAAACATGCTTAATACTCCCACTTCATGTGCAATGTTTAGTCTATTATGGACCATCACATACATTAGGCTACCGACTGCACTTTCATATGGAACACGGGACAATTCCTCTTCCTCTTCTTGTGTCTTGGGACACTGTTCAAAGGATAACTTTACACCTACAAGAATAGAAACCTTCATCAGTTTACTATTATGAATATTAAACCTTTGCAGTATTGTCTTGACATACTTCCTCTCATTTAACGAGCACTTCCTCTTTGCCCAATCTCTTTTAATTTCTATGCCCAAAATATAGTTTGCATCACCAAGATCTTTCATGTCAAATTTAGAGGACAATTGGGTCTTCAAGTCCTAGATAATTTCTTTGTCATTTCCAACTAGCAACATATCATCCACATACAAGACCAGATAAATAGCACAGTCACCAATTAATTTAAAATACACACAATGATCTGCTTTTCTTTTGGTCTTTTGGTGAAGCCAAGTCCTCGTATAAATGTATCAAATTTCTGATACCACATCCTTTGTGATTGTTTTAACCCATACAGATACTTCTTTAACTTGCATACTAGTTATTTCTTACACTTCGCCACAAAGCCTTCAGGTTGCTTCATGTAGATATCCTCTTCCAGATCCCCATGAAGAAATGTTGTCTTCACATCCATCTGTTCTACCTCAAAATCAAAAGCAGCAGCAACAGATAAAAGTAATCTAATAGAAGCTACCTTGGCAACAGGAGAAAAAATATTACCAAAATCAATTCCCGATGCACATGGGAATAACCTTTTTCTACCAACTGAGCCTTGTATTTTTCCACCTTTCCTTCTACATTTGTCTTCTTCTTGAACACCCATTTGATACCAATGGATTTCCTTCCACCCGACAACTCCACTAGATCCCAAGCTTCATTTTTGTGCAAAGATGCCATTTCATCAACCATGGCCTCTTTCCAGAGTTTGCCATCCTCTGAATCTACTGCTTCCTTCACAGCTCTGGGATCATCATCAGTAATAGATAGAGCAAAATTTGAAAAAAAAGCAGATGGATTATACCTTTCTGGCTTCCTTCTTTCTTGAACTGATCTTCTCACACCTGGAGTTTGTGGCTCTTCATCTTCTGATTCCTCTTCTATTGTGGAGTCTGATGCTTCCTCCTTGAGCTCAAACTCTATCTTCTCAGGCTCCTTTGGTGGGAATTCATGTGTAACAACATATTTCACCTCTCTAAACACCACATCTTAGTTGTATACAACCTTCCTTGTTACCGGGTTCCAAAGCTTATAACCCTTTAAACCATCCTTACACCCAATAAAGATGCACTTTTCAGATTTACTATTCAACTTGGTTCTTTTCTCCTTTGGAACAAGTACATATGCATCACATCCAAATACCCTCAGATGTGAAAGAGAGGGTTTCTTACGAGTCCATACCTCTTATGGAGTCTTATCCTCCAACGCTAATGAAGGTGACCTATTGACCAGGTAACATGTTGTTTCCATCGCCTCTGTCCATAATTCTTGTCCTAACCCAACACCATTGAGCATGCTTCTTGTCCTTTCCATCAACGTCTTGTTCATTCTTTTTGCAACTCCATTTTGCTCAGCTGTGTATGGAGTAGTCTTCTACCGTGCTATACCACACTTCTTATAGAATTATTCAAATTCCTTGTTGTAAAACTCTCCATGATTATTTGACCTCAACACCTTTATCTTCTTCTTTGTCTGATTTTCTACCAGAGCCTTAAATTCTTTAAACCTGTCAAAGACTTTAGATTTCTTCTTAAGGAAATATATCCATGTATTCCTTGAGAAGTCATCTATAAATGATACATAGTACACAGACTTACCCAGTGATGGAAATTTCACAGGTCTAAACGCATCACTGTGCACAAGCTCTAATATTTGTTTCACCCTCTTACCACCAGAGGGGAAACTCATCCCATTCTACTTCCCATATACACAATTTTCACAGAATTCAAAATCCAAAGAGCTATTATTCATACCTTCTACCATATATTTACCATGAAGTATTCAAAGGCCCTTCTCTCCAATATTTCCAAGCCTTTGATGCCACAACATGGTCTTCTCTCCAAAGACCACTAGATTTTCTGCTCCACCTTCAGGAACCACAGAACTATTGCACCCATCAACAACAGTGCTACCTAGCAGCTTGTACAGAGTTCCAATATGAGCTCCTCGCATCAATATTAGTGCTCCCCGAACCATCTTATAGGTATCCTTCTTGAACATTGTTTTTGCACTTGCGTCATCCAGGTTGCTTATAGAAACCAAATTTTTAGCCAATGCGGGAATATGCAGAACACCCAAAAGTGTTCTAACCCTTACACCTTGCAACTTCAACTTTACTTTTCCGCAACCAATGATTCTAGCCTTCCTATCATCCCCCAAGAAGACATCACCACCATCATATTTCTCATACTCATAGAACCACTCTCTATGGGGAGTGAAGTGAAAGGATGCATTTGAGTCAATCAACCATGCCTCATGATCTACATGTGTACTTGAAAAAGCCAAGTACACATCCCCACCTTCATCTCAGGTGGTTTTCACCTCTCTAGAAGGAGAATCATCAGATCCATTTCCTTTATCAGGTGCTTTAGATTTACAATCCCTTTTATAGTGCCCTTATTTTTCACATTTCTAGTAAACCACCTTTACAGGTTTTCCTAGACATTTAGATCTCCCTCTAGATTTAGATCTCCCACTCGATGACTTATTTTTTTTCTTGTTCTGGGACCAACGTCATACAGACAAGGCATCACAATTTTGTCTCTCCATATTTTTCCATCTCATCTCCTTCATAAAAATAATGAGACTATTTCATCAAACTGCAAGGAAATTACATTGATACCTATTGCAATAACTAGACTATGCCACGAATCTGGAAGAGAACAAAAAAGACTGATGCACTTATCTTCATTTGAATTTTTAATGTCAACAGATAATAATTGACTTACCACAGTATTAAATGCATTCAGATGCTCTCTCATCAAGTCTCCATCTTTCATCCTTAGGTTATACAACTTTTTCCATAGGAACAATTTATTCACCAAAGTCTTAGATTGGTACAAAGTCTGTGACTTGTCCTACAAAGCCTTCACTGTAGCTTTCCCTGATACATTCAACAATACTGAATTTGAGACACACAATGGTATTGTGCTCTTTGCCTTCTGATCCAACTTCCATTCTTCATCAGACGCTCCCATTGGTTTAGTACTCGGATCTACTGTGATCGACTAATCTTTATCCACCAACAGATACTCCATCTTAAGTTTCCACAACTCAAAAATATGACCATTGAATTTCTCGATCTTTATATTTTCACTAATTGCCATATTCTTTCACCTCCATAATCAATCCCATAGATCTCCCACTAAACAGGGTCTACGACAGGCCTGAACAAAACCCATCAGCAACAAATGCGTCCCCTTGAAGCCAAAATAGCTGAGATACCAAATGTAGGTTTTAACCTCGTACAAAGATTACTTGCATAGGAATTTCAAGAGCAAGAAACAAACAAATGCGAGAGCATAACACATAAAACACATATACACAGATATTTTCCCTTGGATCCCAAAATTGGGACTACCAGCTTGATTTTTCATTATGTTGTTTTCAATGTTACAATACATATTTATACATGCCAAAGCATTCAATACCATGAATCAAAAACCATCGCGTCCAAAACCATGGACCGAAAATCATTGAAACCAAAACCATGTGCAAAAACCATGCACAAAACCATAGGTAGGTTAGTCCAACATAATATAGGGTCAAAAAATAATTTCCCAAGGCACTACCTCGAACTGTGTAGAGGGGGGCTACCCGCCCCCCTCAAACCCCCCTCAAACCCCCTCTAAACCCCTCGTTCTGCAATCGGTGCAGCAAAGGGGGCTCTGCCCCCACCTCTAACACCCCCCCCCCCCTGGTTAACTACATAGGCTAGTTGTGGAAAGAATATAATACAACCCAACACTTACCAACCATCAATAATATATAGATGTAGAAGTCACATTAATCAGTAATACTCAAAAAAAAATTTTTTTTTTTTTTTTAACTTATAGTATAAGTAACTTGGTTATCATGAAGATCAAGTTACTTCATCTATTTCAATATAAGAACATCACATATGAAATTAGGGATAACTTTCTCTTAAGACCAATTCTAAAACACATTTGCTATCAAGTTTAAAAAATGATAGCATGTTCTCTTTTGATACTTATACATGAGCTCTAAGTAAGAGTGGAAATAAATTCTACCATAATTCCATGTGTGGACATTAAGCTAGATCAACGCATTTGATTTCGTAGATTATTCTAAATCAACTTCATTTTTTGACTCTTGATATCATAACCACAAAAGTATCATATTTCTTTTACAAAAATCACATATAAGTGTATGAGTATTAACCTACCTATACCAAGGTAACTGAGGGAAGAATATGCCTCTTTTGATCAATAAATCTAATAAATATGATATGTTAATGAAATGGAATCATAGAATATACTGACCCAACAAAATTTCCAAATTCATCAATTGGAAATTCCCAATCCCAATTATTAAGGCAATGTTGGAATCGTGAGAATTATATAATGAATGTTGCAAACAAAGCAACTATGGTTACCAATTCAGAAGCATGTTATTCTTCAAATAGTGCCTTGTAAAACAATGAAAATGCATAAATTGGGAAAAAGTAGTTGTTTTCTACAGTCATTGAAGCACAAGAATTCACCCATGAATACATGTAGCTCAAACAAAACTTATTATGCTCACTTGCACAAAATCCTACAAAAATTGTCACTGTAAAATTGTTTTCAAAAACTTCCTTTCTTTTATGAAAGATTTAGATAGTAAAAGTGAAAACAATCTTATTCTCTATTCACACTTCAACAAATTATTAAATAATTTTCACGTTCATACCAAAAACTTGCAGACATAGGAAGCTACATCTATCAAATAGTCTATTATAAATTTCTAGTACATAAAAACTACGGTAAGTAAGACTTTACTCTAACAATTTATATACACAAAATCTACAACCATTCATGCATTTTGACAAATACTTTTCAAACATGCAATCTACAACCATTGAGGCATTTTGACAAATACTTTGCAAGCAAGAAATCTACAACCACTGAGGATTTTTTCGAAATACTTGGCAACAATGAATTTGAGATTATTCTTCAACCTATTCAACTCAGAGAATTCAAAATTTGAAACATCAAATGTTGGAATCTTAAAAAAGGGACTAAACAATCTTAGTTTTTCATCAAAGACTAAAAAAAAAGACACATATAATTGACAACAACAATCTGTAAAATCACCCATATTTTCAATCTGGGTTTTGCAAAGTACTTTTTTGGAATAAAATGGGGGTATAAATGGAAAAATGGCACAGATACCCCTTGATGTTGAGCACAAATGCAACAGAAATTTCCAGAGATGTGATTTGTTAAAATAGCAACAAAAAAGCATTTATATTATCTCATTTATCACTTGTGTCAAACACTTCGTGTGCAAATCTCATCTATAGTTGTACATGGAGCAAAAAAACTCAAATTTATGATAGTATGGTATTTTAGTCAACTCATGGCAATCTTTTATGCACAAAAGTTCATTATAAAAAGAACTTAAAAACTTTGGCAACATATTATTGTTTTACCCTTGCATGCACATTCTCAACTACAAGTGTCATTCATTATTGGCTAGCTCATAACTAACTCTGTAATTATCTCTTAAACATTTACAAGTAGCAATTTCCATTGAATTTTTAGGTTCTACAACACTTTTAAATTAATAATACTCTAAAATTTTAAGAATGCTTATGAACATACCTAGTAGTGTATTTATACAATTCCAAAAATATGAAAATATGCTCCAAGTCCAATGAGATTATGTCCTGGATCCAATATCCTTACCAACTCATTGTCAACAATTAGGTTTTCCTCCGAACCATATCCAAGAAGAAATTCTCCCCCTGGAACCCCTGAGTTGTATAAGCTCCCAAGTAGTACCAAAATATAGTAGTAGAGAGATATAAAAGGCAAACCGAGGAAGATAAATTTCACTTCCTCTCAATACCACTCATGGACAACTCTACTAGGTAGAACTACTTGGTAATTTAGTTTAGGAATTTTAGATTCATTTCAACAACCTTTAGCTACTCTCCAAGACTCTCCCTCTCACAATCCTCTTCAAGTCTCTCCAACTCTTGGTATTACAATGCACCTCCTCCCAAGTGAGAATACATGAGACATATATAGAGGAGGAGCAAAAAATTATTGTCATAAAGGAGAAGTAATATGCATGCCTTGTATTCCATTTATAGGAGTGTAACCCATGCCATTAAGGAGAGGTATGCATGCCTTAGTTAAGGAGAGTGTAAATTATGCATTAAAGAGAGCGTAATATGAATATTTTATGACATGTATTTAATGAGTATAAGAGGAATATGCCATTCTTTGATGAGTGCATAAAATAGAGTGTAATGTATTATTAAAAGAGAGATATATTTACATAGAGAAATGAGAGTCATTAAGGAGAGAGGAGATGAAGGTGACTTGTAATTAATTTTTAATAATAATATCATAGTCTCATAAAAGGTAATAATAATATTAATAATATTGAGGATGTCAAGATTGAATTATTAGGATTGATTAATGATAATTAAAGTGATTTTCCTTCAAATTTACTTGATTTCCCATTGATTGAAGGTGATTTACTATTTTTGGAAAGTCATACTTGAGATGCTAGAAACGACTTTCTATTTTTAGAAAGTCGGCCCATAATTGTCAGAAATGGGATTTTATTAAGGAAATTCATCTCTGAGTTGTCCATGAGTGGTATTTTTCTTCTGGAGAATAGGGATTCAACATCCCTATTGCATTCATCTCCATGCCTTAGTAGATTGACGACTTTGCATCCTAATCTACTCTAAATATCCAAAAATCCGAACCTTGATATTTTTAGATATTCAAGACTCCACACCCTAAACATTTTATTATAGATCCAAGACTCCACATCTTTATATTTCATGGATTTAGGACTCTGCACCCTAATTTCAATGCCTTCTCGTCTACTTTGATTTGAAACTCCACACTTCACTTTAAGGTATTGATTGTGAGCTCATACCCATTTGATGGTTCATTGATAAGGCCTTGTTTCAAGACCTGTACACATTACAATCTTATAGATCAAAAGAATCAATTGATTTTCATAATTAACTTATTCACATTTTACAAAAGATTAGGCATGACTTCCATAGTCATTTTAGTTATGGAAAAATGACTTCCACGGTCATTTATAATTTGAACATCATTCTTTGAAAATAACCATATCCCCTGTCACATCCTTCTCAATCCCATATTAAACATATATAATCATAAAAGTTATGTATCATGACTTCCACAATCATTTATAATTTGAGCATCCTTTTTTGGTAATAACTATGTCCCTTGCCACATCTTTCTCAATACAAGATTAAGCATATATAATCATAAAAATCATGTATCATGAGTTCCACAATAATTTCTAATTTGAGAATCCTTGTTTGGAAATAAGTAGGTCCCCTACCACATCCTGCTTAGTTCAAGATTATGCATATATAATCATACAAATAATATATCATCCATAAATCATAATTAACCATATGTTCCACATAACCATGGTAATCCATGGATCTATGTGTTTCAATCCTAGATCATCATCCATGTCATAAACATATGTCCAAACTAGGATACCAAAGAGAAAACATCAATAATATGCACTTAACCAAAATCAGTATCATAAGCACGTAGCAACCGTGTGACTTAAACCAAGTCTATAGCATACAAGCATATACATAAGTCTAACATGCATAATTATTATATCGCTGCTTCAAAATCACCCGCTCCAAGTGTTATCAAAGCTATCTCACCAAGAAGGGGCAGTACATTAATAAACTTCAAATCTTCAAAGTTACCCCTTAGATAAGGAAATGAGCATTGCACCTGAAAAAATAAATAAACCCTATGTCAGAGTCAAAAGCTGAACACGTTGGTGACTCCTTGTAGATTTGAAGCATCCATGAACAGTAAGAATCATTACTTGAGAAAACTGTGTGTAGAAGGGAACAAAATTGAGTTAGAATAATATCAATAGATGACCAAAGAAAAATTAAAAAAAAAATAGATAGGGTTCGAGGGCTAACTCGCTGACTATACATAAAGTTGATACACATCCAGAATCAACTCCACTTGAACCTAAAATAACATATTAGTAATTTACAAGGAATTAGACCAAATTTGGACTAAAGGAGTGAGGGAAACTAGGCTCTCTAGCTCGCTTACTGATTGAATTTAGGCTAGAACCCTTGAACTAGAAAACCCCTTACGAGCGTCATGCTTCTTGGCATGATACCGAGTGGATGGAGTCTACATGGAGTAATACTGATAACAAGAATAAAGCCATTAACCCATGCATGATAAGGTTGGGTAGTCGATCTTTCCCCAACCGCTCAACCTTACAAATGCCTAGAAAATGCTCAGGGAAAACTAGGTGGTTACACATTGAAACCCTAGGAGCTGGATGAGCCATCGGATTTAAACCCCAAAAAATTGATGATGTAGCTTTTCCACTCATCCAATTAATCGAACTCTAGAAGGATCAGTCTTGTTGTGATAGTTGACCTTAGTGCACAACCAAGAAGGAGTTAATTAATATGCATTTAAAAAATGATAATATGTGATATGAATATCAAAATCAAACATTAAACCATATCATTATTAATAAAAATAATTCTCTTAACAATGTACCAAGTGATGTCTTATATGATTGAAAATAGAATATTCATCTTCTAATGTGTAGCATAGATAAGTAGGTAAGGTAAAAATATAATTTTTTATTTTATTGTAAGGTGCGAAAGCATGTTACAGGTGGTATCAAAGTTGTGTTCCAACACTGTGACTTGAATGGGAAATTGTAGTGATAATAAGTGTGTTGATGTGCATAGAAGGGAGAACATAGTTGGACGTTTACCCCCACTGAGGCCAACAGTGGAATCTGGTTCCATACCATTTACTAAAGTAAATACATAGATGTGAGTGCAACTAAGTGAAGAGTGGAAGAATCCTACAACTATGCTGCTATAAACTGTTCAAAGGAGAATTGATAATGAAATATAAAATGCATGATTAGGGACGAATCCTAAAGTGTCTTTCTAATAAGAAAAACTATAGGAATTCTATGACCATCCCTGACAATGGAGCCAAGGATTAAGAACATTGACAGAGAAATGAGAATATCCTAGATGGAAGTCACACTCAAAGAATTGAGGGAGATAGAGATGATAATGAGGAAGATTTTGGTAATGTTTCGGATCATAGGAGAATGAAGAAGTAGAAAATTGAACTGTAGGGGGAATTTAAAAAATTCAAGCCCCCAACCTTTGATGGAGAAGTTTAATAATTTGTAGAAGCCTCGATGATTAACACGAACAAACACTTTTAAATATATGAATATGAAAATAAACTCAAAGCTAGGTTGACCATTTACCAGCTTCAAGGAAAGGCCAACATATGGTGGGAAGAAGTAAAAATTGTGCATGGTATTGAGGAATAGCTGGTGACTTGGGATGAGTCTAAGAAACATTTTAAAAATAAATATATGATTGAATGCTTCTATGATGAAAAGGTCAAGGAGTTTCATGACCTAAAGCTGGGACATATGACTATGGACAAATTTGTGACCAACTTTACATCCCTTTTGCGATATATCCCATATATATAGGAAGAAAATGCCAAGTTTCAACACTTTATTAGTAGCCTACCTACATTCATGAAGGAGAGATTAGAATTTTACAATCCCAAGATGATGGATGAGGAAATCCAGAAGTTCGAACTTTATACCAACAAGCCAAACAGAAGGGTGAAGTTAGCAAGACCTAGCCAAGTAAAAAGGGAAGAAATTTTTTCATAGTACTGAAAGTGTAAAATTCGTTAACGTTAAGGTTTTATACAAGGGACAATAGATTAGACATGCTAGGAAAAATCAGTAGAGAACTAGAGCCCAAGGTGACCTTAGGGAAATCAAAGCATCAAGAAAACCATAATCCAAACAAGCTCCAGAACCTCCCTTTCAGTGTTGTAAAGGAAGAAGACATTTGTAAGACAACATTTAGAACCGAATATGAAAATTATGAGTCTAGTGTCCTACCTTTTGGACTAACCAGTGCACCAACAATGTTCATGAGTTTAAGGCATGGTGTCTTTCACCCATATCGGGTCAATTTTATCTTAATATGTATAGATGATATTCTAGTTTATTCCAAAAACTTAGAAGAACACAAAGAACATTTGTGAATAGTGTTACAAGTTTTGGGATAACATCAGTTGTGTGCTAAATTTATCAAGTGTGGTTTTTAAAAGGATCAAATCCAATATCTAGGGCATGTCATTTCAACCGAAGGTATAACTGCTAACCCTGAGAAAATTAGAACCATTATGGAGTGGCCTATACCTAAAAATGTCGCAGATATATGGTCCTTCATGGGTCTGGTAGGGTATTACCATCAATTTATTGAAGGGTTTTCTCAGGTTTCTTACCCTATTACCTCCTTGCAAAAGAAAGGGAGAGTCTTTAAGTGGAAATCTTCTTTCCATAAAATTTTTGAGCAACTATAATAATTATTAAACACTACCCTAGTGTTGAAGATAGCTAACCCAAAAAAATAATTTGTTGTATTCACTAGTTCCTTCCAGGAATGCAGGAGGGGAAAGTGATAGCATATGAATCCCAAAATATAAAGGAACATGAAAAGAGATATTCCACTTATGACCTGGAATTAATTACGGTGGTGCATGCACTGAAATTTTGGAGGAATTATTTGTTGGGAAAAAAGTTTTTGCTAATGAGAGATCATCACAACTTAAAAAGTTATTTCAAACAACCTAACTTGAATGCCCTCCAAGCAAGGTGGAATGCATTCCTTAGTGAGTTCAAATTTGACATCAAGCATTTAAAAGGAAAAGAGAATTGGGTAGGATATGCATTAATTAGGAGAGTGAATTAAGTGTATGAACTTCACTTCAATAAAATATAATTTAATTATATGGAATAGATCAAAGAGGCTACCCAAGAGGAACTAGAATATGAGTTCTTATGGCAACAAGACCAAGATACCAACAACTCTGGAAAGCAGTCTGAATATAATATTAATGGGGATCATCTATTAAATTTCAGAGGGAAGATATATGTACCCAACTAGATATTAGTTAGACAACTGATTTTGGATGAATTCCAAAGAAGCCCTCATGCTACCCACCTCGGTCATAAAAAAATGTTTTCATCAATTAGAAGGGATTATTTTTGGCCTAGTATGTGAAGGGATATTGCTAAATACTTATCAAAATGTTTAGAGTGTCACCAAGTTAAAGATGAAAACCAACATCCCATTGATTTTCTCCATTGATTACCCATTCCTGAGTGGAATTGGGAAGTCATTACACTTGACTTTATAATGGAGCTACCCATATCCTTTATAATGGAGCTACCCATATCTAGGAGACACGATGATTCAATCATGGTGTTAGTTGACAAACTCAGTAAAAAAAAACGTAATTTTATTCATGTACAGTATACCTACAAGACTGTACAGATTGTTGATATTTTTATAAAGGAGGTATTCTATCTGCATGGCCTACACAGAGTAGTTATCTCAAATAGAGATGTAAAATTTACTTCTACATTTTGGAAGGCTCTATTTACTAGATTGGGAACACAAGTATAGTTTAGTACTGCATACCATACAAAAAAAGATGGGAAGATAGTGCAAGTCAATCAAATAGTGGAAGATATGTTAATAATGTATGCCATGCAACAACCTACTACGTGAGAAGAGTATTTACACTTGGTTGAATGCACCTATAATAATAGCTACCATAAGTCCTTAAAAATGAGCTTGTTTGAGGCATTATATGGAAGAAGGTGTAGAACACATTCTAATTGGAATAACTTGGAAGATAGAATAATGTTGGGGCTAGATATGTTAGGTGAAATGGAGAAAATTGTGAAGAAAATACCAAAAAACTTAAAAGCTACCTAGGATAGGCAAACGAATTATGCAATAAAGAAGATAGCTCACCAATATTTAATGTTGGGGAACATGTGTATGTATGAGTTAAAGCAAAAAAGAGCACTTTAAGATGGGATGGCTGTCCAAATCTTGCCCCCAAATTCTGTTGCCCTTTCCAAATACTGGAAAGAATTGGACCAATGGCATATGGGTTATCTCTATCGAGTCGCATAATAATAAATAACGTTTTTCATGTATCATTATTTAAAGTATATTTATATGATCGTAGACATGTTATTAATAGGTAGGACATACAGGTAAACAAAAAGAGAGAATAAATGCAATTTTTTGTTTCTCTTAAAAGAATGATAGCTGGGTTGAATGATAAAACTATTTGTAAAGTGCGTCCTATGACAAGTCAAACTGGGGAATTCCTGGTAGAGGCTCAACTTATTCTTGAGTGGAGAGAAATAATGCTACGAAGGAGAGCCATCACCCACTTTAAAGTGTAATAGAGGACCTTGAGGCCACCTCAGAATATGAAAACTTAATGTAGGAAGCTTATCTTGGCCTATATGAGGGACCAAGTAACCACGGTGTGACTCTCCAGGGGGAAGATGTAACACCGTCAGTTAATGTCATTATCTGGTCAGTCATTTACATTTACTTTCTTGTTTAAAGAATTAAGAATATATATATATAGAGAGAGAGAGAGGTTGTATGGGAAAAATCCTAACGATAATGTTGGTTGATTAAAGTTACTCTCAAATTTAACATCATCATCATAATAACTACTGATTTTGGAATTCACTAAGGGAAAACCCAAACATAGAAATTTTTACCATACAATTAAGAATCAATTAGTTTCTCTTCCTCTAAGATAAATAAGGTCTCAAAAAAAAAAGCCAATGAAATAAATCGAGGAAGGAAGCTGGAGGCATAAGGGAGAAGCAAGTAATATTGCAAAACATTTCCCTGAGGTCTTCTTGAGTTGGTCGAGATCCAATGGAAGACTGAAAACTACTATAAATTATAGGTTGGACCTAGTGGGTTTGTTGCCCGAGGATTAACCCTATTAGGATTATTGATTAAGACCGCTATGGTATTAAGTTCTCCAGGGAGAGAAAAGAACATATTTTCCTTTCCCAATGGTTGGGTCGTGCGGTTGTCCCGTGAATTCCCATAAAATTCAACATATCAGATAAGTATTAAATTTCATATTAGTGATGGAATTTATAGTATGGTTAAAACTTATGAATATTTGTTTTGGTGGAAAAGTAATATCTAAAGCATAAAATTGTTTTCTATCTCTTAGTGACGAGGAAAGTAATCCAAGCTATGAATTTTTCCTTTTAGAAAAGTAGAATTGAAAGCATGAGTTGTGTTTTTTTTTTTTACCTCTTAGATACGAAAGAAGAACTTCAAGGTTATTTTTATTTTCTTTCAGTGAAAGGACAATTCTAGGAAGCATAAATGTTGTGCTTTCCTCCTAAGAAAATAAAGAAAACATATTATGTGTTTTAATAATTTGGAAAGGATGGGAATCAGAGCTGAACAATGTAGTGCATTTCTTCTGGCAAAGAATGTTATGGAAACAAAAGGGCTACAAATGTAGCAACCATAATTTTTGTGGGAATAGAGAAAATTATACGTGACCAGTAAGGGTCCATAAAAATGAAAAATATCCAAGAAGTAACTAACTGCTAAAATAAAATGCGGAAATGCACATAGGAATGGGATTCATTAACAGAACTAGTTAAGTTAACTTCCACGTGAGAGAAATTGAAATCATCACCAGTCGCACAATACAGGTTAATGCCCTGGAGAAGCCGAAATTAGGCAGCCACTGGGCGCAATCCTGAAATTGGTGGACTAGAGATAGTTAATAAACACTACTGGATTCTACCCAATTGGAATAATTGTAATCACAAAAAAAAATAATTCAGCACAACTAAATTATTTAGGCATTCTTCTAGAAATTAACTAAAAAAAGATATGAACAGACACAACCCAATTCTAACCCAATTCTAACATGCTGGAAAAGTAAATGACAAAGATTAAATATATATAAGAGAACAATGTAGTGTATGCATGGCCAAACATAAACTTCTTCCAAAAAATTCTTCTGAAGGAATAAGCGGATAAAATTTAAAGGTATAAACCATAAATTTGGGTGATAACCATCAACAAATACTCATGAATTCTGAAAAAAAATACATTACACGGTGTCTTAACAAAGAGCAGGAAAAGTGAGTCTTGTATAACCCTTCTGGTAGTGAGACCGAACTGTTACACCATTAAAAAAAGACAACTAAACGGTCAAAGTTACCCCTTAGATAAGGCAACAAGTAGTGCACCTGGAAAAAGAAATAAACCCTATGTTAGAGCCGAAATCTCAAGACATTGTTGATGCCTTGTAGATTTCAAGCATCCACAAATGGTAAGAAAGACTTGTTGACAATGGAGAAAAATTGAGTTAGAATAATCTCAACATATGACCAAAGAAAAAAAATAGATAGGGTTCGGGGATTAGCTGGTTAACTATAAATAAAGTCAGTACATACCCAAAATTGAATCTGCTTGAACCTAAAATAACATATCAGTAAATTACAAGGAATTGAACGAAAGTTGCACCTAAGGAGTAAGGGAAACTAGGATTTCTAACTCGCTTACCGATTGAATTCAGGCCAGAACCCTCAAACTGGAAAACCCCTTTCTAGCGTTGTGCTTGTTGGCATGATATCGTGTGGCCGAAGTCTACAGGGACTGATACTGATAACAAGAAGGGATCCGTGAAGCCATGCATGAGAAGGTTGGGTAGCATATATTTCCCAAACCACGCAACCTTGCAAATGCCTCACAAACTCTGGGGGAACACTAGGTGATTACACATTGAAACCCTAGGAATCAGATGAACCATCAAATTTAGACCTGATTAAATCGAGGTGCAGCTTTGACCACTGGTCCCAATCAATCAAAATCTAGAAGGATCGGTCTCGCTGTGACAGCTGGGCCTAGTGCACCTACGAGAAAGAGTTAATTAATACTCGTTCGTAGAATTTGCCACTGATGAAAAACATATGAGTTTAAAAATTTATAATATGTGATATGAATATCAAAATCAAAATAAACCTAATACTCTTAAAAATGTAATAAGCAATATGTTGTAGGACAAAAACAAAATGTCAAGCATCTAATGTATAAGAAAGAAATATATAGATATATAAAAGCATATAATATTTATTATCTAACAAATAATTTGACAAATTTATAAGTATAATTTCTTAAAATTATAACTTTAATCTCTATCTATTTATTGAAAAGTGATATTTTTTGATATTAAAATTCTTAAATTATATTTTCAACTTCTAATTATTTATTGAAATTAAAATCACTTTTTAGTGTTTAATTGGCCTATGCACTTAATGTGCCTGTAATCGTTTAAGAGATCATCTTCATTATATGCAAACTAAGAAGTTAACGCATCAAGATATAGAAATAGGTTTTCAGGTTTTAATAAATTAAATATTGATAATTTTCGCTTTTGCAATTTCAAATATTGAAGTCACTAAAATATAAAATCCTTTATACGGTTCCAGCTATAGTTTTTTTAGTCTTTATGTCGGCGTGATAGTGTATCATACATGTTACTCAAAATCCAAAAGAGAATCTTAAAATATTTTCCATTCCAATAAAGTATCACCCATATAGCACGGTTTTAAGCCACATTAAAGAATAGAATTAATAATTAAATTAATTAAAATAACCGAATCTAGCTCAACCTAAGTAGGCATCCATTTATTTAACAAAGTATGAATATATAATTGGGAATAATGATGCACTGTATGTCACCAACTTACTCCAACTCACAGGTTGATAAGATTTAGAGTATATATTTGTTGTTTATTGTACAACTAGTGTGAGAGATGTGTAAATTTATTTGTATTTTTTTTATTTTTAAAATATAAATAAAAATTATGTTTTAAATTGAGAAATATATATTAGTTATAAAAACAATAAATAAATATGTGGTAATAAAAAATTGTTTTATAAAAATTTTTAAATTTTATTTTTTTTAATATTTTAATCAGAATTTTAAATAATTATTGGAAAATTTTATATTAACTAATTTATGTTATCAATTTTATATAGAAAAAATTGTTAAAATAAAATATTTTTATGTTGTATATAAAAAATATTTAATGTGGGTTATAATAAAATGTTTAATATTGATTAATATTGACATATACTAAAAATATATTAATAAAAAAAATCATTTTAATTCAAATGTACATGTTATGTAAAATATTTAATGTATTTAATATCATATATATATAATATATATATATATATATATCATTTTAAATTTTTATATATATAATAAAACATTTATTTGGTTTCATCTATTTTTTATTTCACATTTAAAATATAAATTTAAATAATGAAATTTCATTTTTAAAAAAAATTATACATCATTTTTAAAATTTATATTAAATCCATACTTAAAATAAATATTTGCGGATTATATTTTAGGTTTAAAATCTATTTTAGTATTTATCAACGATTTTGGCTTATTTATTTTAATTAAATAATATAGAAAATACGATAAAAGGATATAAACCTCGCTATACACGGCAAATAAAAAAATGAAAATCATGTAATTAATTTGACAATGTAATTAAAAAAAAATGAAAATCGTATATAAAAAAATATAATATTAATGTGCATTGTCCTTTATCCGTAACGAGGAGGTGGCCATTCGCGTCGAAGTTACAAGATGTCAATTTTATATTTTGTTCATGAAAGGCTCAAATCTCAAGAGATTCTATCCACTCTTATTATTGTACCAAAAGGAGCCTCCAATAAAAGTGTTGCAAAAAATCCTCCAAGGAAATATTAGTTTCTTTTACTTTTGGAAGTTAAACTAATAGTTTTAAAACATCATTTTTAATGCAATTTTGTAGTAAAAGTGTCTTCCAAAGTGTTGCAAAAGCTATTTTAAGGAAAGGATTTTTTTAGTGTGATTGTTTGGAATTTTTTATGGTGTAATTTTTCTAAGTAGGAATTTATTGAAATCACAAGCTTGATGGGTAATCCTTCATTGGAATTGTCTTAGGGCTTTTGCATTCAAAGTGCCCTAGCGTTTTCGATGGTGCAAAAAAAGTGGGTAATCTTGCAATCGAGGTGCCCTAGGAGTTTTGTAATAGAAGTTCCCTAGGGGTTTTCGAGGGCGCATATACAATTAAAAACTAGTTTAAATAACACAAATATTACACCTCAATTTTTTCCACTAGATTCCTCAACCAAAAATCCAAAAAATTACACTAAAGACAACTCCCCAAAAAATATTAATTTCTTTTCTTAAGCTACTCTAAAAAATATTTTTTTTTTCTTCTAGGAAGTTAAAACAATAATTTGGAAAACATTATTAATATTGATAATGTAATTTATTTGCAAAGTATATATATATATATATAGAGTATTTTATTAATCATAAATTTGTGTAAAAGTATATTGAAGACAACGGCAAAATATCATTTAAATTAATAATGCTATTTATTTGCAAGTATATATATTTGTGATAAGAGTATTTTATTAACTATAGATTTGTGTAAAAGTATATTGAAGGCTTCTCTTATTTAGCAATAGAGAACGCTGAATATCGGATAAAAATAACTAAAACTATATAAATTTACAACTAACCATAATTAATTTATAGAAAACTAACCCTAATTAATTTATAGAAAAAGTATAGAAAAATAAAGTGTTGGAAAATACAAACTCCAAAAATCCCTAAACCAAACGTAAAGAATAACTAAAAACACATAACCTCAAGAATAACTAAAAACACATAACCTCAATTGACCAACAAGCTCCCCAATTTTTTTTTATCGAAATGCCCATGATTTTTTGATATATTTTGGGAGTCTTTTATTATCAAAGGAGATTTTGGGCAAAATATTTTATGGGAGTCCCTTTTTGGGTTAAATGGATTTTTCCAAAAAGTTTTTTTTGGGCGCACATATTCTTTAAAACATGGATATTAATTTTTAAATTTTTCATACATTGTTTTCTATGAAAAGAAAATATTGCGAGTGGAAAATAGCTATATATCTATTTGGTGTTTATGAAGGGTTTGTTAGTAATTTAAATTTAGGTAGATTTATGTGATTATTGTTAGGAATGGTGTTTTTTTTTTTCAAATTGGTTTTTTCTAAGATTGTAAAAGATTGAATGTTTATTTTTTTTTCCAACTTGGTTTTTTTCCATTTTGGTTTTATGGAGTTTTATGAGAAGAAGGCAATAGATGTAAAGAAATCTTTCAATTGTAGTTAAACGTAGCTTTGTTCCAAGGAGACAATGCAACTCTTAAGAATAGGTTGCAAATTTCAGTCGCTGAGAAGATTGCAATTATGAGAAAATATTTCTAAATGCTTATGAATTTCAAGAGAAGAATGACTTTCTTGATGGAGAAGATTGACTTCTTTGATGACATGGAGGAGGCACTTGAGTCTTTTTCTAACTCAAATTTTAAAAAGCAACTAGAAACACACAATAATCAACATGTTATAGAAGTTATCTGTTTAAGAAACAATATTGGAGTAATATCAAGTTTTGAAGCAAAAATCTTAACAGTAAAAGTAATTTATTACTCAAACTGATGTAAAAATGCGTTCAAGACCTCCATTACATAACAATGAAAGAAACCCATTGTTAAATAAAGATAACTGCAGGACTGAAAGACCCATTATTTAACAAAAATAACTATGACAACAGAACAAATACAAATTTCCATATAAACTTACGACTCACGATACTTAACTCATAAAAATATATAAATAATTAAAACAATTTAATTGCGCTGCAAATCCCACAGACTCTCCCTAAATCGAGCTATTAAAGCACATCAAAGTCTGTCTCGTTCTTCGATTTATTAAAACACAAGTAAAGAGAAGTAATTCATCATTCGTCTTGCCCTCAAACAATAATCTAACTTCCAGCAATGTGATTCCAGGAAATAACCGTACATGGTTCAATTATAAGCTATAAGTTGAAATAAACGCCACTTTCATAGCACCCCTTACAGTTCAGCAGTTTAGCGTAAAGGAGGAGTTGTCTTCCACTTGTTACAGTTAACATAGAAAGCCAGATAGTCGAATAGAATTCGTACAAGATCTTTCCAATAGACCGTCGATAATCGATAATTCCTACGTGGATATACATATACTCTTCTTCACAATGCCTCTCCTATACATTGATGCTTTAGTAGTTATATGATTTGTTCATCTCTGACGTATTTCATATAATGTAAAAAAAAGAAATTGTAGTTATATTATTTGTGCACCCTGACATTATTGTTGTTATATGTTAACAAGATTAAAACGATAACTTTCTCTAATAAAAAAGGTAGAGCCAAATTTTTTTTTTTAAAGGCAATATTTTAGAATAAGTAAATGAGTATAAGTACTTTGTGATTGATTTTAACAACAAATTCAATTGGGAGGACTTCAAAAATAAGAGAATTTTAGGAGGGGAAAAAGTTATATGCCCTTCAAAATGTAGAGGGACAAAGTTATGGGATTGGAAAATGATTAAAGTGCTTTTTGGATTCCTAGGTTATCCAGTGATGCTATATGTATGTGAATTGTGGGCTAGTAACACTATCGTCTCAAATTTAAACAAAAAGTTATGGGATTGGAAAACGATTAAAGTGCTTTTTGGATTCCTAGTTTGTCTAGTGATGTTATATGTATGTGAATTGTGGGCTAGTAACACTCATGTCTCAAAATTAAACAAATTGAGAAAATGCAAAAAGGCTTGATCATTAGCAAGTTCAATATAAAAAGTTCAGTACCTTAACAAATTGAGAAAATGGAAAAAAAGCTTGATCATGAGCAAGTCCAATATAAAAAGTTGAGTACCTTATGAAATAACGTTGAGTGAAACAGGAGCAATTCCCATTGAAGCAATTGTTATGGTGGGGCTCATAAGATATCTAAAAAGAATTGAGAAAATGAGAATAGGTAGATGACCTAATGTTATCTAGATGGCCTAGTGTTATCTTCAATGAAGGCATGAGTGAAAGAAAGAAGACATGGATGAAACAAAACTACACATGGATGCAAAAATGAAATATCTACCTCAATGCCTATTTCACAAATAGCAAGGAGCTAAAGGTCTACCTCAATGTCTATTTCACAAATAGCAAGGAGCTAAAGGATTTTGTTATGGAGAAGTTTCGTAAAAAAGTATGGGGAAAAGAGTTGGGTAGAAATAAGAAATATTACATTGAGGAATTCAACACTACGTGTGATCTACAACAAAAAGAGTTCATTGGAGCTAGCATTTCATGGAGGGAAAATGTTCTTATTGCTTAATTAAGGACCAACTCACATCAACTTCGGTGTTTAACAAGGCGGTGGAAAAGGCTTAAAAACGCTTGGGAAGAACAGGTGCATACATTTTGAACATCTAGGGCTGTGGAAAGGGAAAAAAAAATCATTTTGGAACGTGATGCATTCAAAGACATCAGAGAAAGTTATGAGAACATGTTAGCATCAGTTTTTTGGCATTGCCTTTTTAGTGGGATTGTTGGAAGGTTGGGTCAACTCATCATCAATTTGAATTGGAAAATGATTGAATTACAAAAAGCTAAAAATAAGGAACTAATGGTCTCATAAACTATTTTTAGTCTCATAAACCTTAAAATATCATTTCATTTCATATATACCATTAAAATCTTTTATTTTTTTATGTAAATATATAAATCTGCATATCTATTTTAATGTACTAACACATACTTACATTATTATTATATGTAGCATCACCCAATGACCAATGACCAAGGGTATCTGTGAACCACCGGGAAATAATAATAATATAATTTTATAAAAAAAAATTAAATTTATATTATTATTATTATTATAGTTATATATTTATTAATATTAATATTAATATCAAATCTATATTAGTGTATATCAACCATATTTACTAATATGGTTGTGCATGTGATTGATATAATATTATCACATATATCAACCACATTTGATGTGATTGTACATGTGATTGATATACATCTATCAACTCATATTAATCATGTTTATTAATGTAGTTGTGCTAGTTTCTTAAGTCACAAAAGATTATATTGACCATATTTACTAATTTGATTGTGCATGTAATTAATATACTCTTATCAATTTATATCAACCACATTTATTAATATAGTTGTACTAGTTTCTTAAGTCACAAAAATATATATTGAACATCAAAACATATAACTTTATTTGTGATTTTTTTCATAAATCACAAAACAGCGTATTAATAATATAATTCAAAAACTACTTTTCACCTAAAACATAATGCATATATGCCTATTAAGATGTCACTTTATTGCTTAAAAAACAAAATTGAGTAAAATAAATTTTACATAATTATAAATATTAGTTAGTTATTATATAGCATAAATTTTAATATTATTCTTCATATATTTTCCAAGTAATGAACACTAAATGTTAGCACCAAGATTGATAACCTTCACATTATCAATCATTTTTGTTTTTCTAAATTTGTGAATCTCATTATGCACTTGTATACCATATCATAGTTCTATTCTTCATATATTTTCCAAGTAATGAACGCTAAATTTTAGTACCAAGATTGATAACCTTCACATAATCAATCATTTTTGTTTTTTCTAAATGTGTGAATTTCATTATGCACTTGTATACCATATCATAGTTTCTCTAAATGAATGAGGTAGTAAGAAATTATGAATATCTATTTTTTGTTTCTTGTTTTTGTTTTTGTTTTTTTTCGTGGAAAAGTCGTAATTTATTTATTGATAAGAAACTACATTTTGCAAATGCGTTGCATATACAATATTCAGGTCTGTGCCTATCAAAAAACCAAAACTGGTCAACCTTTGTTCTGCCTCATGTGTGAGGCATTACAAAAAAAGTCTATGAAATATTTTGTTGCTCTTCGTAGAGAGCCTTTTACTGTTCTTGAAAATAAGATAAAATTAATAGTGTATAATTACATATAGTCATTTCGAATATGGATCCAAAAGTGAAAAAAATGAGCAAAAAGCTGTGTGGAGATTGTTCATATTCCAAGTTCTATAAATGGCCTGTGATAGTACTGGTAGGTGTTGCCATCTGTTTCCTCCAAGATAAACCAAGAAGCATCGTCCCTGTGCGCAACCTCCTTGGATAAGATGTCAGCAGTTGTGTTTCATTCACTGTATATGTGGCGGCATGAGAAGACATCAAAATTTGTTATGAGTCTGTGAGATTCATCCAAGATATGTTTTAAAGAGTATGTATTGCATTGATCTTTTTTGTTAATCCAGTTGCATATGATTTGAGAGTCTCCAAATAGCTGTAAATGAAGGTATTTTTTGGACAATGCAAATGTTATGAGGATTTTGGCCACAAGGAGCTCTGCAAAATTGTTAGTCCCTCTTCCCAGCCCCATTTGTATTTTATAAACATGAGATACAGATAGATGGAGGATTGCCCCTCCTCCACATCTAGCCTCTTGAGTTGATCCATCGAAGTATGCCCATGGGTGAGTGGTGTTGATAACTTCTAGTGATAAGTTCCTATGGGTCAGCTAAGAGTCCTCTTCGGGGATGGAGCTGTAGTTGGCTAGAAGTCTGGTTGTTAGGGACGACCAGTGCGGGGGTCTTTGAAGGAAGATGGCTTCGCTCCTGGCAATCCAACTAGCCGAACTTAAAAGGAGCGGGATGTTCTTCTCTCTGTTGGAGTTAGATAGGCACCAATTGTTCCATGCTTCAGAGAAATGTATACCCTGCCATTTCTTAGCAGAAGAGATCAAATTGAGGAAGCCACTCCATAGTTCTTGTATATAAGGATAGTGGAGAAAGAGGTGGTCGGTCTCTTCATTGTCACCTTTGCATTGGTGGCACCAGAATGGCCTGAGAAGGATCTTTTCATGAGATTGGCCCCTGTTGTGACTTTGTTAAGGAGGATAGACCACATGAGCAATTTAGATCGGGGGCGGGGCACCTTCAACTTCCATAGCTGTTTCCACCACTATTACAACTCCTGTGGCTTGTCCCTCTCCATCAAAAATTGGTAGCCTGTCTTGGGGGGTATGTGCCATGCTTAGCGTATGCCCAGATAAGCTCGTCCTCCCCCTCGGTTATTCTAATGTGAGCCTCTATCAATTCATTTGTATAATTACGCCACTCATACTGCCAACATCGAGGGATATTTAGTTCAGTAGCTGTTCTCCAGGCTTGCTGAAGGATGGTAGTATGTGCCTCATCTACAATTTGACTGATGTACTTTGTGCCATTGGCCTGTAAATGTCTTCTCAGGCCCTCTGTAAGGCTGTGAGTGTTTCCGCATCCCACCGAGGGGTCTATGCCTATCTGTACTTTAGTCGCCGATCTAATTCTCCAAGTCAAGCCATTTCGAATAAGCTTCTTAGTGTTGTTGACTGCCTTCCAGATAATGGAGATATTATTTATCTTGGTATCTTGCCTGATCCAGGCTTGCACACTTAAGGGATGGATGTACTTAGACTCAGCTACCTTCGTCCAGAGACTATTATTGTTAAGTAGTTGTCATCATAACTTGGCTACCAAGGCTTGTGAGAAAGTATCCAACCTATTAATACCCCCTCCTCCCCAACTCTTTGGTAGAGCCAATGACTTCCAGCTTGACCATGCGAATATTCTCCCTATCTGATTCCCTTTCCACAAAAATCTACAGCATATGTTTTGGAGGTGAGCCAGAATACCTCGAGGAATCTAAGCCATCATCATCCAATAAACTGGTGTGGCTTCTAAGACAGCCTTGATAAGGATCAACCTCCCCGCTCTAGAGAGATATTTGTGATACTAGATATTGAGCCTCCTCTCGAATTTTGAAATGAGTCACGTCCAGTCTGGAATCTTGTAGCCAAGGGACATTAGCCTGTACCTGAGATACCTCAACCCTTCTTCTAGTGCCACTTATGCAAAGGTAAATATTCTAAGAGAAAACTCGAGATTGTGTTGGGAGCATCCGGTGGCAGTGATTGTGGATTTTGCCTCATTTAAGACCATGCCCATGGCTTTTAAGAAAATGCTGAGGGAATGGTGAAAAGAGGTGGTGTCCCCTATTCCCTCATTGAGAAGAATCAGTACATCGTCCATAAACAACAAGTGGGTGAGGGTACAATCTTCAAGAATTTTTATTCCCCTTATTTATCCTTGTCTGCAATCTTCTCTGACAGTTCTGCTAAGGCCTCCATGATAAGAAGGAATAATAGTAGGGAAAGTGGGCATCCTTTCCCTAGTCCTCTTTCCGCATGGAAAAAAGGGGAGGCTAAGCCATTGATGAGGACATTGAAGGATACATTCATGATACAACACATGATCCATTTGATAAATGAGTATGGGAATCTTGGATGGGTTAACAGTATATGAATGAAGAGCCAATTGACCCTATCAAATGCTTTAGACAGATCAATTTTCAATATCATGCCTTTGATTCTTTTGGTTTGAACAGAGTGGAGGACTTCCTGAGAAGTGCCAACGACCTCATGGATTTGTTTATTCTAAAGGAAAGCAAACTATTCCAAGGAGATATGAGCAGATTGAATGGGCTTGAGGCGATTAGCAATGATTTTAGCAATAATATTGTAAATGCAGTTGCATAGGGAGATGGGTCTGAAATTGTCATAGGACAAGGGATTATCAAATTTGGGGATGAGGGCTATGAACATAGACTTGAAAATTTCCCATATTCTTACTCTCATTCAACATTCTTCTATCAATCTCACAAGGTCAGATCTGAGAATATCCAAAAAAGCTATGTAAAACTCGACTCCCCATCCATCCAGTCCTAGGCTCTTATCTTTTTTAGCCATTTGAGGGTTGCTTCCAACTCTCCTAGGGTCACCTCCTTTATCAGGTCCTACTATGCTTCCTCATCCACGAATCTAGGGAAAGTCTGAGCAATGCGCATGACCTCCACCAGGGTGGCGATTGGGGGCTCCTTGTAAATTCTATTGAAGTGTGCACTTGCTAGACTTGCTAGTCCCCAGATGGTTTTAACTGAGGTTCCATTCTCCTTCTTGATCTCCCATATGGTGTTAATCACCTTTCTCCCATCTGCATGTCTGTGTATTCTCATCTCCTTCTTTAAGCCATATAGCTCGACTACGAAGCCTCCGACTCTCCTCTCTGTCTTTCAAGATTTGTGTCGTTTTTTGAAGGAGGGGATCCATCTTGTCCTTTTGTTCTTGGGATCTTAAAATACCTTCCGAATCCTCCATTGCAGCAATTACTGCTTCTGCTAATTTGAGCTGATACTCCTCCCATTTTCTTTTCCTTCTTGCTCACTCCTTTGAAAGCATCTTCAGGGCATTCATGTTTTGTGCCAACCCTTCTACAATGAGGCCTTCTGAGCCCACTGGGTGAGCCTTCTAATAGTCGCTAACTACCTTCATATACCCAGCATCATTTAACAAGGTGGCATTGAACTTAAGAGGGCCTTAGGTTTGTTATAGGAAGTTTGTAATTCCAAACAGATAGGCCTATGATCAGAGACCCCCCCTGAACCAAACCACTATCTAACCTGGAAGCCTCTATTCACCAAAGCTTCTCAAATGAGAAAGAGGTCCAATCTTCTAGCCAGGCTAGCCTCACTAGTTCTATTGTTCCTCTAAGTGGGCTGGATTTTTGCAGTGGGAATGTCAATAAGGTTATGGGAGTCCAATAAATTCTCAAAATATACCGAAAAAATGTCCATTTGTGCTTGATGTCCCCAAGACTCTGTTTGACCCATCGAGAAATTTAGATCACCTCTGAGGATGATATTGTCTCCTTGCAAGGTGGAGGAGCTAAGAATATTCCTCTAGAAGATAGCCCTGTCTCTGCAAGGCCCATATATATTGAAAATATTGAAGTTGGTTTCGAGGGTCAATGAGTAGATGTCAACTCCCAAAAACCCCACCCCCCCAGACATTTAACAGTTGTATGGAGTGGGTGTAGATGTCTAAAGAAATCCCCCCAAATATGCCCGTCACATCAAGGGAGTGGAAAGACCAGTTCGGGAGCCAGGATTCCAGGAAGGGTGTGATGGAGCTTGTTGGTCCAAGCCTTTCTTGAAGAAAAATAATGTCCACAGGTTTAGAAGAAAACAGTTGTCTCAGGGCTAGTTTTTTCCTGGGGCTAGCTAGTCATCGAAAATTAAAGGAGAATATCTTCATGTGGAGGGGGGGGAGGGGGCATCCTCTGCTCTAAGACCCCAAGGGATTTTTGTCTGTTTGCCTGAGGTAATCTCTTCACCAACCTAATGTATAGCCCTGGTGAGTTGGGAAGGTCGGCCTCGGGGAAGCTTTGGGAGAAGGGGGAAGGGAATAACCCCAAAGCCGACCGAATCCGTACCATGTGAGTAGAGCTTTGAGCATGTAGGACAGTGGTGGTCCGTTCACAGGGTGGGAACCTTAGGGGAGGGAGAGATGGCCTCCGGGAGGGTAGGTTTGGGAAAGGGGGAAGCGAAGGGAGGGGCCACAATGGGGCAGTGCAGATTTGGGAGGGGATGTTGTAAGGGAATGGGGGGAAAGAGAGGGAGGTCAATGGGGGGAGAGGGAACATAGCGAACCACCCATTGGGTAGGGATAAATGACATGAGCATGCAGTGCAGATACATTAAGATTATCACAAGCAGAGAAACCAGAAGGGGAGTTAGAAGTAGTCGTACCTGCAGTGAAAGCCTCCCCTGAAGCCCCCTGAGCTCTCATCAACGACGGAGAGGGTGGCCTGAGTGGAGCTTTTCCCCACTTCTTTCTGGGGCTCGGGTCTGCTTCTTCAATTCTCTTGGCTGCAGCTTGTGCCGATTGCTTCATTTTTGTTTGAGCTTGTTGAGCAGGCTCCATTGGGTCTCAATGTGCTAAGCATTTTCCCGTGCCTTCTATCCCCTTTTGGTGATCAAAGGGAAGTCCCTATACACATGGTCGACCTTATGGCAGCGTCGGCACCTATAGGGCACACCTTCGTAGTCCAAGATTTGTTTTCTGGTGAAGTTATGCCACTGGATGGTGATAAATTCTTGTAGGATCCCCCACGTGTCCATGCGTACCAGAATTCTAGCATATGCTATCTTTCCCTTAGCGAGGTAGGATTTATCTGAGCCCATATACGAACTGAGTGAATTCCCAATTTGCTTGAAGATCTCTTCCTACCAAAAATGTGGGGGAAGCCCTGGCAGCCTGACCCAGAGTGGTCCTACCCCCAACTATTCAGATTCAGGATCAAATAGAGGTGACCATCGCTTTAGGTGAACCGGAGCATGGTCAAATTGACAGTATGTAGATAATACCCAGTTTTTGTTTTCCAGCCGAGAAAACCTGAAGGTGAACCAAGCCCACACAAATGTATGTACAATGGGTAAATCTGCTAGTCGATGGTCCCATACCTTAGACACCAAGCCTGTAGTCTTTTTTCTCAATAATTTTTGCTCAATAATTCCGTCTGCGAATACTTCCAACCAGAACCCTATCTGTGATATCCATGGATTCTGCCAACTGTATGTCTTCCTACAACCTTAGGAAAACATTGTCTATCTTCGATCTGAAGCACCTAGCCTTCTTACGGGGCCTCGCTTCCTCCGATGGAGGCACCCTTCTGTCCAAGTTACATCTAGGCTCAGAGTGATTCTCAGGGCCAGGGGGAGGGGAACATGGAGGGTCACCAGAGAGATGCGGGGGATTGTTGGGATTTTCCGGGGGGAGTTCAGGATTGTGGGACGAGATGAAGACTTGGGTTATATATATATATATATATATATATATAGAGAGAGAGAGAGAGAGAGAGAGAGATGGTCTCTTTATTGATGGTGAAATTGTAAACGTGGAAAATAGAGTTAAAAATAGAGTTCGTCTTTTTATTAATGTATCATTAAGTATTAAGTTCATCTTTTCAAGCTAAAATCAAATGAACTAATTCATCAAACAAAAAGACAAATTTATATATTTTTTAATATTCATGTTACATTATTTTTACATCAAATAACAACAATGTAAAAGTCCATATTTTCATAAGATTTAGGAGAAAATATTTGATAGGAAACCTTATTTTAAGGTTGTGAGACTTATTTTCCTCTCTTGGTCATATTTAAGGGCCTTAGACTTGTCCCCTTTGTACATATTTACTTTATGGTGACTCAATTAGTACATGGAGAGGAAATACTAAACAAATTGGCATGTATTATGGTTGGAGGCTTTCTTCATAGTGACTGAGGCTTAGAGGGTTCATTTCATATATAAGTCCTTTTTTCTCCTTTTTGAGCATGACCTGGGCTCTGAAACACCACATTCTATCCAAAACCAATTACAACTATCTATCCTTAGAGGCCAATTATCTCATCGAGAAGTCATATGTGGTGTTATGACACATCTTTCATGACATTTGAGTTTAATAAGTTGTATTAACTACCTAACGACCATTGTTAACATTTACTGACCAACTAGAATAGATTATTGTATAAAATAAACTACTCTAATAGCAATAATGTAACACACTCCAGTGCACAAAGGGGCCTTCCTATCTTATATTATCTTTAAATCAACACGATATGATTGGATACATAACATTATTATATTATTAGTCATAATCTAGTAAGTGCTCTCTCTCTCTCTCTCTCTCTCTCTCTCTCTCTCTCTCTCTCTCTCTCTCTCTCTCTCTCTCTCTATCTATCTATCTATCTATCTATCTATCTATCTATCTCTCTCTCTCTCTCTCTCCTGTAGTCCTCTTAATTAGTGGTAACTAAAAATCATAATAGGGGAATTGATTTTTCTTGATTATCACTTAATGAAATCATTAAAAACTTATGGATTTCATGACAGGATTCATGGAATTCTTCATGTGGTCCATTGAAACTTCTTAAATCAATTTGGTGATGATGTGGCCAAGAATACC
The DNA here is from genome assembly GCA_000404065.3 of Pinus taeda. NCBI lineage: Eukaryota > Viridiplantae > Streptophyta > Pinopsida > Pinales > Pinaceae > Pinus > Pinus taeda. The sequence goes on along the minus strand of APFE030740492.1, from coordinate 31,684 downwards.
CTATGACGATGCTCATTTTGACATGGAGTTTAACAATGCTTTGCCACTTATCCTATTTAACCCAGGATTTGTTTGAGGAACATGTAACTTCCTGCATAGGATCAGAACCATCTTCAAGAGGCTATTCTTTGTTTTAACTTGCATAAGCATGTAGAACATGAAAATTGTGATAGGAATTGAGCAGTTACTACAAAATTTGTGATTATTGCAGCAACAAATTAGTAAAATGAAATTTAAGCTTATTTGCATACCCAAAGGTGTGAAATGTATAAAATAAACAAATCATACCTTAGAATCATTTTTTATATACATATCCTACAGGAAACGAAAATACTATGGAAAAAAGGCTAATAATGGGGTATAAAGTAAAGGATTAATGATTGAAAGGTGTGACTAGAATTGAAGAAAAGTATCAAAAAAAGAACCTGACATCAATTTAAAGAAAATATGGTGATAGTCCCATAATCTTATATCCAAGGAATATTCCAAAACCAAAGGTTGTAATATTTTGTAATGTGAAGTGTTACATAAGGTCAAGACTACAACTTAAACACTTGCAAACCTTCAAATAGATGCGCCAATTTTGCAATATACGTATTGTAGTATGTATTGATTGGATTAAGCATACATTTAGGAATTTTTATACATACTATAAAGTATGAGGCTAGTTATAGATATTGTAGGTTTATACCATATTTTAATTAACCTCTTGAATAGTTAAAGTATCAATACATTTGCACACACCACTTCATTCACTAATCACAAAATTATTCTATTTTGAAGTTACCATATCAAACTATAATTATATTTGATGGAAATCAATCTAATCAACCAAAATAGCCACCATCAACTAAAATCATAAAATACAACCAATTCTACATATGATTCATTGAGCTAAATTATTTGTAGGTGTTCTGTACCATAAAAAAATATAAACATAGTTGCATATAATCACTAGGATAATCACGTGCTACACTTATAAGGTCATGAAATATTTGTAAGTTTTAAGTTTTTATTTTAAATCAATGCCCAATTAGATTCTTTATAATATATAAAATTAAACAATAACATTCACATATACCATTTAAAAATCTACCCCAAAAAAATTTAATCGAGAAAACCAACAAGTGCTTAGAGTTTCACATCTATATCCTTTTTTATTAACTTCACCATTATAATAAGATTATGTATCACTCAAAAACATGTCTCTTTAGCCCATATTATATTACTTGACTATAATTATATTACAATGGGCCAGAAAACACCAAAAGTGAGCTAAAAGTTGGACGAACAATATTATTATTATTATTATTATTATTATTATTATTATTATTATTTATTGATGGGAGAGGTGGGGGAAGGAAGGCTATGAGGGCTAGAGTAACTTTCCTTTAAATAATTGATTAGGGGTGCCTATCATGCACCCATTGCTCGAAGACAACATACAATACATGGGGTGAATCATGTAATGAATCTAGCACATTGCCAAAAGTTTCCCACTTAAAGTTTTTTCTACAAATAGGCAAGGATTATATGATCAACAATTCATGCCGGTAATTGATATTTCTTCTCTACACTAAGAAAAATTCTTAGTACTTATAGAATCTGTCAACAAATTTGCAATACTCTTCAAAGTGTAAACTTTGTTTAGCAACACCTTCTTGTCTTCAACTATCTCTCTAATAAAATGATATTGAAAACCAATATTATTTTTATTCTAATTATTAGTTGGGTTGTTTTATAAAAATATTGCACTCTAACCATTGAAACCTAAAATTACAAGTTGTTGTACAAACCCAATACATGGACACAACCTATGCAACCATACAACTTCCTTATTTGGATGAATGGCTATGATGTATTTATATTCTATGGTTGAGAGTGCAACTAAATACTATCTCTTTTGTATCTAGTTGATTGATTGTGTAAATAGGTTAAGGATATACCTACCTTTATATATTATACAATTAGTATCTCGATCCAAATTTGCATCAGCAAAGTAATGTTCATGTAACACTTTTTCCACTCTAGTTTTTCCATGGAAGCAAATTCCATAATTTTCAATATCACAAAAATACCTTAAAACTCTTTACAATTGTCCAATTCTCCCTGTCTAGTTTTGTCAAATAACTATTGAAAAATCACATTGCATATGTAATATCTTGTCATATCAAACTACCAACTTCACTAGCACAGGGAACACATGAGATGTCTTCTTCCTCTTTTGGTGGCATGGGACACAAATTTGTAGATAAATTTACGCATACAAGAATATGGACCTTAACTAGTTTACATTCATATATATTAAACCTCAAGAAGATTATCTCAATATATTTCCTCTAATTTAAATAGAGTTTACTATTTTCCTAATCTATTTTAAGTTTCAGGTATAAAATACATTTTGTATGAATGATATATTTCATATCAAATCTAGAGGACAAATTAGTTTTAACATCCTAGTGATTTCATTGTTTTTTCCAATCTGGTACATATCATCAACAAACAATCACATAGATAAAATGATCACCCACTTTCTTGGAATGTACACAATGACTAGCTTTATTTTTTGAGAAACCAAGGCCCAATATATAAGCATTAAATTTTTGTAGAACATCCTTCTGTATTATTTTAACCCAAATTTTCATCTTCTAAACAAGCTCCTTTTTCCTTTCACTACAAAATATTTTCGCTATTTCATGTATATTTACTTTTTAAGATTCTCATGTAGGAATTCTTCTTTTACATCTAACTGCACACTTCAAGGTCAATAGAAGCAAGAATAAAATAAATAAATCAAAGTGAAGTTAATTCAGCATAAAGATAAAATACTTCATTGAAGTCAATTACCTGTACCTAGGATTGTCAACTTTCTACTAGAAAGCCTTTATACTTCTCAACTTTACCTTCTACACATAACATCTTCTTAAACACCCATTTTCTACCATTGGGATTTATTTTAGATGAAATCTCAACTAGATCCCAAGACTCATTCTTATCCAAGGCTAATATCTCTTCATTTATATCCTTATAGAGTTTAAAATCCTCTAGATCCACTACCTCCCTAACCATTATGGGTAATCATTAGTAACATAAAATTAAAAACTAGAACACAAACTAGGTGAAGTGTATACTTTGAGTTTCCTTCTTTCCAAAACTGATATCCTAATTACTAGAGCATGAGGTTCTTATTATTTTGATCCATTTTCTTCTAAGTCATATTCATAATTTGTCAACTCAAAATCTATTTTCATTGCTCAATTTCCATTGGATGGACTTCCTGTTTGGTAACATATTTAAAATCATTAAAGAAAACATCCAAATTGTAAATATACTTCTTATTTTTTGGATTACAAATTTTATAGCCTTTATAACATGTTTTAACCAATAAATATACATATTTCAACTTTAATATCTAGCTTGCTCCTCCTTTCCTTTAGAAAATGTACATAGCTATTATAAACAAAAATTGTATATGTTAAGAGAGAGTGTCTCACCAATCCATGCCTTATGTGGACTATTTTTAACCAACAATGATGAAGGTGATTGAATTACTAGGTAACATGCATCATGCACTACCTTTTCCCATATAAATTGTCCTAACATGGCACCATTGAGCATGCTCCTTGATTTTCCCAATAATTTTCTATTCATCCTATGTATAATGCCATCATATTAAGGGGTGTATGAAGTAGTCTTCTACCTTGATATACTATAATACTTATATAATTCGTCAAATTTATTCCCACAATACTCTCCACCATTATCTATCCTCAACATCTTTATTTCCCTCTTTGTTTGCATTTACACATGAGCCTTAAACTATTGAAATTTATGAAAGACATCCAATTTATTTTAGAGGAAGTAAATCCATTTTTTCCTTGAGAAATGATCTAAGAATGAAACATGGTATACACTTTTACCTGATGGTGTAGCAAGAATAGATATAAACAAACCTTTCTGTACTAACTCTAACACTTCATTTTCTCTTGTAGCACTAGATAAGTATATTACTTTAATATATTTACGATATATTTAATTTTAAAAAAATTACAAATATAATGTGCAACCAAACATACCTTTAACCATACCTTTTCCATATAATGCTGAAAGCCCCTTCTCCCTAATATGTTCCAACATTTGATGGCATGGCCTTTTTATTCTCTAAATATAATAGGAGTTTTGTCTTATTAATTTCCACCCTCAAGAAAAATATAAATATTACAACCATCAGTGATAATCATTCTTGGTAATAGGTTGTATAGCGTTTTAGTCTTAGCTTCCTTCAGTAACACCAATCCTCCTTAAACATTTTTTACATTTTCCTTTCAAACATAATATGTACAGTTTCATCACTCAACTTTCTTATATATATCTAGTTTCTAGCTAGATCTAGAATATGAAAAGCCCTAGGGAGTGTTGTAATCCTTCCATATTTTATTAGCAACTTGACTTTTCCTCTTCATGTGAATCTAGTTATAAAGTCATGTCCTAGGAAAATATCACTTGCATGAAATGTTTTATTTAAAAAATGAATCCTGATGTGGACTCTATTGTAGCATTTTTTGGTTTTGATAAGTTTGAATATTTTAGTCCAAAAAATGAAAATATTTTTCAGAAAATGTTAAGCTAGGATATGGAAAAAAGGAATACTGAATACAATGTTAGGAAATATTTTGATAAATATGTCCATATCAAAGAAATTGTTAGAATAGATGCCCTAAAAATGAAGGAAAAAATAAAATGTTAGGTTAGAGAGATAAACAAAAAGAAAAAAATAGATTATAAAAGTGTGCAAGTCCAAGTGCCACTACTCTTTACTTTATTATGAAAAATAATGGTTTTGTGCAGCTTGTCATAAATGCCACAACCCATAATAGTCAAATAGTTTAATCTTGACTAGTTCATGCTTTAAATTTCATGATTATAGTTAGAGAATAAAGATCTAGCCAAAATGTTTAATCTTGGCAGATCAATAGTTAGGTAGAGAATAATAAGGAGCTCACCAATTTAATCTAAGACCTTGGATGTTATAAGGTTAGGATTAGATAGTTTGCTTTTCAAAAGAAAAATGAAAGAAAAGAGTTTGCTAGCCTAAATGCACTCAATTAAGTGAAGAAAAAACGTTAGGATAAGTAAAAGGTAGATAGAAGAAAGGTTACAGAAGTACAAAGTTGATTGAAGCATAAGCACATTTATCATGCTTAATCCAATGTTTCAGTATGTAGGAGTAGTTATGAAAGTGAAAAGATGTTCACAAGTTGACTTGGTTAACTTCCCCTCATTTCATATCACCCCCCACTACATACTTACTAATTTCCTCATTATCCCATCATTTCCTAAGAAAATACCCCTTTCCCTTCGTTTTCACTCTTGCCCATTGGTGTCACACATTTTCCTAGAAATTTACCCTCCAAACTCATTCCCCTACCCAAAAACCCCTTTTTCCTAGTGTGAAACTCTTTCCCCTTGAAAAAATCATTTTCCCCTTGTTAATTTCCCTTGTAATTTCCCTAAAACCCTAAAATACCCTTGTCCTAAGCTTTTATACCCCTTCCCCTTTATTTAAATTTGACTTCGCCATTAATATTTTTCCTGACAAAACCTTTTTAACCTATAAAACCCTCTTTAGCCTAAGTTTTGTGTTCCCCTACATTACTTAACAAACCTCTACTATATTCACTTTTTCCCAAAAAAACTCGTTTAACCAACCCCCTTAGTGTGGTTAACAAACCCCGCCGCATTTTAATAGTGGAACCACTATATCGAACCCATGCATTATACCTTTAACCCCACTCAATCATTAACTAATTACGATTATTTGTAATTAATCCCTGGGCCCCACTAATCTTCGCTCGATTTCCCTCCGTGAATTTCAACTGCGCAATAGCCCTTCGATCATTCGCTTCAAAATCCAGCGACCCACATCCATATTGCGCACTCGTGATCTGTGACCTTTAGTGGGTTGAGAGCATGCGAGATTCATGGTTTTGCTCGAGCCCCTTGTGGTTACATGATAGCCCTACGTTAACTCTCATGCTCTCCAAAAAATACCGCCCTTCACTCAAAAGTGGTGCGATGTACAATAAAATTGCCTCCCCATGTACAATGAAACCACTCACTGCTCAGATTATGAATTTCCACACCAAAGCTAACCGGTACCCATTCAAACACCGAAGACCCTTGTTTTCACTCTTTTTGCACGTTTGCATAGTAAAACCTACCTAAGCTTACATGCACCACCCTAAACCTCTGAAACCAAATTCAACCTCTGATTACCTTCCAAACACTACCAGGAATCCGTCCATACACTATCCTATTCCCTGAAGCCATTATAGCCCTCTCTGCTAACCTGTGTTTTTATTAATAAATTGTTTTGTTTTGCAGGTGATTAGAAGACTAGGAGACTAGATAAACAATTTTGATACTAGTCACAAAACTTGTTTACTCCAAGATTCTCAGGAAATCTATTCAAAGGTTTCATTTAGCATAAGTTTTGTGTACAAATGGAAAATCAAGTTTAAACCAGAGATAGAGTAGAAAGGAACAATTTACACAGTAAATGTTAAAACAAAAGAGGAAGATAAATAAATATAGTTAAAAGAAAATAAGATGAAAGGTCATCAGTATATATAACATCCAACATGAAAATCAAACAACATTCAGCTTTTGGACGAATAGACAACGAGCTCCAACAATTTTATGTTTTCTTTAGTGATAATCACCAACAACACAACATTAAAACAGTGCAAAAGATCAACTAGCACTCTTTATTTTTGTTAGGTTCCTATACCAATAGGTTTCATCTTTCATGATTGGCAGTAGAAGGGCTAAATATGTTCATCATTGCAGGCTGCAAAGGTTCCATATTTTGTGTACACACTATGAGAATTAAAAAATGAAAAGAGGGTATGCCTTAAAAGAATAATCAAAAGGCAAGAAATCAAATGGTCAAGAGAAAAGTGAAAATGAACCCCAAACTAAAGACCAAGAAAGTGGCCAATCAAAATGCCACTACTATCTTTGGGCAGTATCATACTCTAAAAATACTGTTGCTAATCATACTTAATGGATGGCCCAATAGCCTAATTTGGACCATGCCATGTTTAAATTGCTTGTTGCAGAATAGTGGATGTTTCCTGTCCAAACAGTTCAAGCTTGGCAGACGACTAGCTAGGTAGAGAAATGAAGGAGCCCAACTTCTTAATCTGGGTCCTTGGAAGAAATAAGGGTACATTTAGATAGGAGGGCAGTCAAAGGAAAAAGAGAACAATCAGGGTCTGCTAATTCGAGTGCACCCATTTCAAATGAAGAAAAAATGTTAGGATTACTAGGATGGGTAAGTAGTGTAAGGTTGCAGAAATGAAGGGCCATCACCAATTGGCTTATCAAGTACAAAGACTCATTCCATTCAGGGTATTGGCATCAAAGCAGAGGTGTGAGGACATAACATTGAAAGCATGTCTAATTCCCCCCATTTCCCCCAAACATCATTTACTAACATCCCCAAGGACCTTGAGATCTGCTCAAGTGTCCTGTTCCACTTCAGTTCATGACAGAGTACCAGGTCAAACTATGAAGTTCAATCAAGGAAAAGAAGCCACATTTTTTGTGTAAAAACCTTGATTCTCAATTCCCTCATCCCCCATCCCTAAGTTTTACTTCTTAAAACTTAGTCTTTCCCACTATACACTCACCTCAGAATATCATATTAACAACTAATGTATTATCTAACTCCCTAAGTTCCCCCCTTTCCCTAATTCTATAAAGAACTATGTGAAAATTCCCAAAAAATCTATATAAATACCCTCCCCCTAGAACTATAGCTATATAGCCCTCTCTTGGGGCAGGGGTTAATATTAACCCTCTTTGACCCTAAACTATGGTTTTTAATTTAAAAACTATGGCTAAAAATAAAAAAAAATCAAATCCCCGCCCTCATTAACCCTTCCACCCCTTTTTCCGCTCTTAAAATCGTGTTTGTAATGTTTTTAAAATTAAAAACAGTATTAAACTTACTCGAAACCTAAGGTTAAAACCCCCCCCCCCCCGCGCTTGATTTATTTAAATCGATTAAATTAATAGGCGGGTCCCCCTATTCTAATGCGCCGTCACATCACGATTTCCGCCAGCCATCCAATCGTGGGCGATGTGATCAAACGACTAGCGGTCATTTTCACACAGAACGTGACCGACCTTTTGCGTTCGGGGGATTGGCGGTATTACCGCTGTACCCCCACCACGCGTCGGCCTCCCCACTGTTCAGACCCCCCCCCCCCCCCCCCCCTAAACCACTTACCACCTATGGGGCCTCCGGGGAGACCGCTTACCACCCATCCCCCCTCGCTGACGTCACATCCCCGTCAACGTGACGTCACCTCACCTTTCCGCCACCGCGCCTCCACGTCACCTCCACGTCGTCTGTCCACCCGCCTGCCCTGCCACCGTGTCACCGCCACCCACGTCAGCTGCCACGTCACCTTGCCATACCCAGACCCATGATGACGTCAGCATGATGTCATCACCGAAAAGGTGCCAAAGGGCCAAAAATGCATAAAAAGATGGGAAATGACCGTTGTTTGTCATTTTCATTCGTCTTTTCCGGAGCACTCTGCACGCAAAAAACGTCGTTCACTGCTGAAATCAAGAATTCACCCACCAAAGTTGCTGCCGCCCGCATCGTCAACCCAAATACCTGCAACTGATCCATCTTGACGCCTCCCGCACTGAGAAATCCAAGTATTTGCCACATGCGACCTATTTTACCCGCATTTCTCCTATTTTTCTCCTAAATTCCTGTAAAGAAACTCTGCAAAAGATCCTCACAGATAAATTGTCCACTAAAACACCCAAAGACCTGATAAATTCCCTGCACCACAAGGCTCTGCAAAAAACCCGTGCCCTTCTGCAAAATTCACCATAAAAACTAATTGGAGAAGCTAAGCTACCGGCTAAAAGCCCATAAAACTGCACATTCATCCCTGTTTTCAAAGTTCCCTCTGAAAAACCAGCTAATTAGCTCAAACACACTCTGGTTTCTTCCAACAGAGTGCCCCACAGTTCCTAAAACCTGTAAGAGTTTCCTCATACTCTCAGGGCTCCTCACTGTCAAACACAATTTAGTGGGCATTCCTCAGTCTTTGCACCAACCCTAAGCTCAAGCAAGTATCCACTTAAAATCAAACATGGCCACTCCATCTGCACTGGATGTTGCTCCTGTCAATCCACCCAGTAAGGAGCTGGAAGCTATGCCACTTGTAGACAGTGATTTCCTCATTGCAGATTTTGTGGCAGAGAGGATCCACTTACAGACCTTCTACCAATTAAGGAACAGTCACTTGGACAACAGTGACATGTATGGCATCTGGGAGTCTAATCTACCCACCTACTTCCTGCCATCTGTAAATGTCTTTCCTGAAGTCATTCACCTCTGTGCAGAAAACTATGACCAGAAGCTCAGAGTTGTAAAGTCTCCATCTGGGAGCATCCTCTTCTACATAACACCAGTCTCCATCAATCAAATGCTAAACTACAAACAAACCCAGCTGCTGTACCCTTTTTCTATAAAATATTTGCTGGATGAGGGCTCCAAGCTCTCTAGCACATACATTGCTACAGTCGCCAAAACTTTCATGAAAGCAGACTACCAACCTTCTGGGCCACCTCCTTTTTCATATGCAAATTTCAATGAGGTAGGCAAGCTACTGGTGGACATGTTATACTCTGTGCTGGGGTTCACCACAAATGAGCATGTTGATGAAACTGTGCTGGTCATGCTATCTGCATATAGCCTTGGGAAGCCTCCTGCTATAAAATACAATTATGCCAAGTTTATTGCCAACAAGATACATGACCAACTGGTGAGGCTAGACAGGGAAGCAATATTCAAATATTCATCATACATCTACCACCTCTCCATGTACTATCAGACAGATTGCTTCCGGTGCCACATCAAGAAACTGGATTCACAGGGTGAAAGGAGATCTGTCATCTTTTGGTCTTCAGTCTTTCATCAAATCCAGAGCTCTCCCCACTCCTACTGTGAATTTATTGACCAGTTTGTCTATCCAGTCACATGCCTCTTGAAGAGGTCTCCTCCTGCCAGATTGTCCAAAGATATGCAGAAAATCTTACAGTTGTCCAGGAACTACAAAATAGGTGATTGGTATTTATACCAAAATCACACAGTCATCAGAATCTATGGTTGTGAGCTCTGTCCCTACAGGCTCCTAAGGTATGTGCCTATGAGGTTGTTTGCCTTAGAATACTATAGGCAACTCATCAATTCTGACCTTACACACTTCCATAGTGCCAAGAAGAAAGCCAATATAAAATTCAGAGACCACCTAGGCCCATTCATGGTGAACAAGAAAGATGGTTGGCAAGAAGCTGATAAAATATTTGGGCAATAGCTTAAACTCAAAAGGAGCTTCTGGTGGGTCCCTTATGACCTTGAGGGCTTTATCAGTGCTAGGAGAGTCAAGTATAGGCTGCTAGCCTATAAACATTGCCTATATCCACAAATAGAACACTTTGCAAACCAAGATGAATGGGTGCCTGAATCAATAGTAGAAGAATTTACTCAGGAAGAGAAAATGGAGCAGACTGTGAAAGATTTAGAGAAAACTCTTGACTTGGATTCTTGTCAGCAGGTCATATTCAAGCAACCAGTCCAAGTAGGAGAAGGAACATCCACTGCTCTAGCTGCACAGACTACCCAACAAGCATCTACACCCACCACTACAGCAAAAGGCAAAGAAATAATGGATGAACAGCAAGAGACAGAGGTAGGGCAGCCCAGCACCTCAAAGGATCAAACTCAAGGGCAAGCCCCTTTGCAGCAAACTGGACCACCCCAAATCCTAGTTTTGCAAACACCTCTCAATGAAGAGAGAGGAAAAAAGCGAGATAGAGAGGAGGTCACACCTCCAAGTGGGTCAACACAGCAACCGAAGGCCAAGAGGCCAAGAATTGACCCTGAAATAGAGGAAGAAGACGTCAGTGAGGAAAGGGCAGAAAGCCAAAACAGAGAAGGACAATCCAGCCAGCAGACTGCCACTAGTTCATTTCAACTGGAACAGGCCATGCAGCAAGGCACAGAGGTATCCTCCTCAAGGTAGTAGGGCAAGAAACCAGCTGGGATCAAAGGAGGTTTCATGGAGATCAAGGCACAAAATGAATTGTTGAGAGTGCAAC
>APFE030740492.1:0-14626 GCA_000404065.3 Pinus taeda | reverse complement strand
ACATGTCATATGCCACAATCTCAGTCTTTGGCCAGCCAAAGAGACTGTACCGAGAAACACTGATGAAATATGTGGTCAGCAGTCAGGAGAAGCCCCAAAACTTCCCAATCTACTCCACTCATTCAGACATGGACTCATTCATATTGTATAATGCTGACATGTATCCCAAAACTGAGGTCAAGCTCCTAAAAACAACATAAACAAGGCACATGAATGAACAGTCCACTGTTCAAGATCAAAAGATTACTGATGTGATCAAACCAACACAGTCTGCTGATATATCACAAGAATCACCAAAACCAGACCAGCCCACTGAACAAATTTATAAATCCATTAAAAAAAACATTGATCAAGAGAGCTTGTGGTATTTAGAATTTGATGGGTCAGTAAACAAGCTAGGAGCAAGAGCAGGGGTTTGGATACACAATACTCAAAATGACCATGCTCTAGGTCATGCATATAGGCTTAACTTCAGATGTACAAATAACATGGCTGAGTATGAAGCCCTTTTGCTAGATCTCAAACTGATTAAGAGTCTAGGAGTGTCCAAAGTTTCCATATTGGGTGATTCAGACCTAATTATACAATAGATAAAGGGAACTTTTGTCACAAATGATCCCAGATTAAGGTCTTATAGGATAGCAGTGACAGACCTGCTCAACAGCTTCTTGGAATATAAGCTCACCAAAATACCTAGGAGCCACAACTTGCATGCTCATAGTTTGGCAACTTTTGCAAGCACCTGTAAACTTCCTTTTGAGCCCAACCACCAGTTCACTGCTGAGATTAAACACAGGCCTTCTGTCCCAGACAATGTAGATAATTGGCAAGTATTTGAGAATGATACTCAGATAAACAATTTTTTGACCATGAAGGAGGAATTCTCAAACCTAAACATAGACACAAGCAGTAGGGATGATAAGTACCAAATTGATGAAATGAATACAAGTATATCAGCTGAAACAACAAATCTGATATTACATCCTACACCCTTTGACTCTGCCAATTTACAGAAACTAAAACTAGCATAACGTGAGGAAATTATTGAAGAAGAAACTGAAGTAATTCAACTAAAGAATAATTTCTTACCCACAGGTCTTACTCCTTTAGAAGAAATTTTTGATTCAAATGATATCCCTAAGAAACCAAATATGCAACCCATCAATGCAGAAATAGAGGAGTGTAATATTGGGACCACTGAAAATCCCAAAATGGTCAAGCTGGCTAGAACCTTACCTCCTGATAAGAAATCAGAATATATTAAACTGTTCAAAGAGTTTCAAGATGTGTTTGCCTGGAGTTATGAGGACCTTAAATCCTATGATACTACAATTATCTAGCACACAATACCCCTGAAAGAAAACCAAAAACCCTTTAAACAGAAACTGAGAAGAGTGAATCCAGTCCTTCTTCCCCTAATTGAAAAGGAAGTAAAACGAATGTATGAAGTAGGGATCATTGCACCTATAAGATTTTCTGAATGGATTTCTAACCTTATACCTACAAGAAAGAAAACTGGGGAGATAAGACTTTGTGTTGATCTGAGAAATTTAATTTAAACAAAGTCTCTCTCAAAGACCACTACCCCTTGCCAAAAATGGATCACATCTTACAAAGGGTAGTGGGAGCTTCAAGGATATCACTACTGGATGGCTTCTCAGGATTCAATCAAATTTTGGGTCACCCAGATGATCAAGATAAAACAGCTTTCACTACACCTTGGGGAACTTTCAAGTATGTCAAAATGCCTTTTGGACTTAAGAATGCTGGAGCCACATTTCAAAGGGCAATGGACATAGCCTTTGCTAAGGAAATCCATGATTTCTTAGTCATATACTTTGATGATCTAACAACCTTCTCAAAATCAGACCAAGAACATTTAAAACACCTTAGACAAGTGTTCTTAATTTGCAGAAAGTATTGTATTTATTTGAACCCAAATAAATCACTATTTGGCCTGGAAGAAGGCAAACTCCTAGGTCATATGATTTCAAAGGATGGCATAAGAATGACCCTGATATGATTCATGCTATACTTCAGGTCCCTCATCCAAGAAACATCAAATAATTGCAAGCCTTTTTAGGAAATATTAATTTCCTAAGGAGATTTATTCCTAACTTGGATGAGCTGATAAGATTGTTGAACAATATGCTCAAGAAAGATGCCAAAGTCAAATGGACAGTTGAAGCCAAACAAGCTTTTGACGAAATCAAGATAGCTTTAACGAAAACACCTATTCTCACAAGCCCCAGATTTGATAGGGATTTTATAATCTTCTCCTTTGCCTCTGAACATACAATTGTTGTTGTCTTACTGCAAAAAGATGACTTGGGATGTGAAAAACCTATTGCCTTTTTCAGTAGAGCCCTTAGGGATGCCCCACTCAAGTACCAGATCATGGAAAAGCAAGCATATGCCCTTGTAAAAGCCATAAAAGATTTCAAAGTTTATATCCTGTACTCTCACATAGTTGCATATGTGCCCAATGCAGTAGTCAAAGACATTTTAACTCAAGAAGGAATTGAAGGTAAGAGGGGCAAATGGATTGCCAACATTCTGGAATATGCTATAGAAATCAAACCAACAAAACTTATAAAAGGACAAGCGCTAGCTAAACTAATGACTGAAACTAATTTCCAAGCCCTTGACATCAATGAACTGGATAACGAACAGGAGATGGTGACTCCACAGATCAATCAAGCCTTTTTACAATCACCTTGGTATGCTGACATATGTTTTGTATTACTAAACCTGCAAGCTCCTCCAGGGTTATCCAGAACCAAGAAGAGATTTCTAAAAATGAAAGCTTCAAAATTTTGTATAATAGATAATGTTTTATTTTGGAAAAATCATAAAGAGGGAGCCCTCTCTGGTTACAGGTAGGCTAGGACCTGTAACTAAAATATTGGTTAGTGGTTACCTCGGCCGTATTCCCTTTAGGAAGCAGGGAACAACCTGAGTGATAACAGAACAAATATGAATATGTGAAAGACTTTCACTTGTAGAATGCAACTTGTTTTCATCGAATTGAATATTTTTTTTAAGAATTGTCTTTTGCATATTTTTGAGTCAGACTCCCATCACATTTCATACGTCAACTCCCCTACCAAAGACACTAAAAAAGTACACATAAAATTTACCTAAAATCAATCAATAACTCTTTATTGAGCAAACAAACATTAGTTCATGCTAGGATCTTGGGATAGGCAGTGTGAGTAAACTGCCCAAGATCAGAAACCAAAACTAGTGTCATTAAAAGAGAGAATTCCTTCTGCACTCATACTACCAGGACCACTTTAGTCAAAGCGGAGCTAAATACGAGACAACATCGAACTACAAGTGAAGTTAGCCCACCTTCGCTTGAAACTCCTTTGGGTATTCTATGTATTGGGGATCCCTTCGGGGATTTCGGAGCTGAGTCGAGGACTCAGGTATCCTGCCCACAGAGCATACTGTCTATGACTATGTCCTCCCAAGTAGTGTCTGTAATCTGTGGTATCCTTAGTGGCCAAGATTTTAGGGACTTACACAAGGTGACTAGCGCGGGCTGCCCTAGTACCTAACACAAATGGACCTACTCTGTCTTCAATTTTTGGGAGGGTGCTCGTCTTCATGAGAGTACTTGACCCCTCAATCTAAGATTTGGGAAAAGCTCTAGAGTAATCGTAACTGTACATTTGGCCAGCCCTCTCTGTTATTCATTGTGATATTGGGTTTCATATCTAGTGATCGGTGCTTATCAGATAGGGTCATTTCCCTCTATTTGCTGATTAATCAACTTAGTGTATTTTTTATATTTTTTAGGTACCTGTGTGTTATCATTGAGACTTTAAAAAATATCACAATAAAATTTATTGATAAAAATTAATGGTCACCATGGCTACATTTGGCCCTCATCATCAATCTAGACGACTGTTAGGACTTCCTCCACTCATTGTGGAAGATCAACCGAGATCTAGTGAACTAGATTCCCCATGTTTGGGAAATCAGTCTCCTATATCTCACATGGAATCTGTTTGGACAACTGATGATTCAAGTTTTCTAGAGGATTTATTTACCAAAGGATGTCTTCCTCCCTTTAACCCTCTGCTCATAAATCTGGTGGACCCAATCTTGGTTCTCGTGGCACCTGTACTCCCTATTTCTTTAGTTGGAACATTTGCGTCCATCTCGTCGACAACTAATGGATCATGGAACTTTGTGGACACTTTTGGTCCCCCACCACTTCCCCAGTCGACAGTCACCGCAACATCATTGATGGCAAACCCTGATATCCCGTTTGTCCTAGGTACAAACCCTCACATGACACCCTCCATGAGTGGCACCCAGCGTATGTCGAGTTCCACCCCTTATTTTCAAACTCTATACCTTCGATAAGTGCTACATACAATGCTCCTTATAATGCTTAATATAGCATAGTTAGCGTGGGTCCCCTCAACCAACAATATGGTTGGCATCCATTGTATAGTTCAACCCCCTAGATTCAAGTATCTAGGGGAACTCCCAATATGCATATACAAGTCGGGAATGTAATAGTTCCCCCTCCATTTTCAGACATGCATGGTTAGTCACTGATTGACATGAACATTCCTTATGTCAATCAAGGACATATGGTTAGTTCTGTGGTAGGCGAGAATCCTCAAGGAGGTCTCAACCAATCCATGGGGGCACCCTACTCACAAATTCAAATGAGTCAAGGGGGCACTACTTATCCTGGGGGAAATTCTATACCCCAACATCACAATCCCCATGGCAACCCACACTACAACGCCATACCCCAAGGCAACTACTATACCACAAAGCCTATGTATAATATTGGGACTCAAACGATGGGAGGACTGCAAGGATCCTCAAGTCATATGTCATCGCCTTGGTCTGAGTTGGGGGAACCACACACTCTACCTTTCTTGGCAACATTGGATATCCTAGACTTGTACAAACTTACAAATGAACCCATCTATCATAACTTACTTTGGCCGCCAATTCCACATAAAATACCAACAGACATCCCAAAGTTCGAAGGGAAACAAGGGGAGGATCCGAGCACCCATATCACCACCTATCATCTTTGGTGTGTTTCCAACTCCATGGTGGACGATAGTGTCTAGTTACGTCTCTTTCTCCACACCCTCACTGGCAACGTAGCTAAGTGGTACATTGAGTTACCACACACATCAGTAAATACCTTCAACGCTCTAGTAGTGGATATCTTAAAGCACTTCTAGCTACCCATACGTTATGAGATTGGGACAGAGCTCCTCACTTCATTATGTCAGGATACTGCCACCCACATCTCTGATCATATACATGAATGGAGACGTAGGCAGATGTTAGTCAAAGCTACCCTTCTAGACTATCTCTTAGCAAACTGGTTTTGCAAGTCCCTACTCCTGCAAACTGCTAAAGATGTCGCCTCAGGTGGTGCGGTCATAGAAGACTAATCTATACGTCATGCCTAGCACTTAGATATGATATATTCACAGTCTAGCACTCTTTACAATGTAATCCCCAATGCCCCTCGCAATTCCACTGTTTCCACTACTCAGCACCCTAGAGATCACATCGATGGGATTATCGGTGCAACCTCTGGGGCTATTGTAAAACAACTCAATGCTGACATTGCCCAGATGTCAGTGGACCCCTCTACCAAATCAACTTCTCTTCCTACCACAACGATAAACTTTGTGCAGTCTACGCAAAAACCCAGTTGTAAGAAAAAGAAGAATAAGAAAAAGACTGCTTCTTCTGAGGAGCAGTTAATAAAGTAGCAAAACCCAAAGTAGAAGGTCATTGCACCTCCTGATGATGGAAAGGATAAACCCGCCAAATTCCCTTGCAAAATCTGTGCTAAAGACAACATGACCTATTACTGCCTGCGTCTTCAGGAATGCACATAGTAAATTGCTAAAAGGGATAGTGGTAGGACACTCGCTATACTTAATAATCCTTTCCCCACTCAACAGTAGCAACACCTCATTGCCAACCAACCTCAACCCCGACACGGGACAATGGTGGTTCACAAAATCCTTCAGCGAGTGAAGGATCCTCTACCGTTTACACCTTTGAAATGGTAGATCTACAAACAAGAGCCAAATCCTATGGAACTCCTATCGCTCATGCAGAGGAACCATCCTCAAGTCAAAACACACCTCCACCCATTGATTTTCATATCAAAAGGCCGGTTGCTAACCTTTTAATTCACCCCCCTAAAGGGGCACTTCGACGCACAATGCACAATACATCTACACATGCTACCCAAAACTACAGCATTGTAGAAGACTTGGCGTAAGAATCATCGGCTATGTCGGTGCTCAAAGTATTATAAACATGTCCAACACAAAGGAAAGCTTTGCATTCGGCTATTGGTGGTATCGACCCACAGGATTCCATGCTTGCAATTTTCGACATGGAAAAGTGTAAACCTCCCCTTTCACACCAGCTTGCATTTCCAATACAATTTTTTTTGAAAGGTAAAGGTATACACGGAATTGTCATCGACGAAGGTGCTTCTACCTGCGTCATGTTGGCTTCATGTTGGCTCTGTTAGCACCTAAGTTCGCCTTAGGCTGAAGGAAGGCAAAATTCAGGGTAACCACAAACCACGCTCAATCTGGTAGCTAGCCCTACCAGAATAGGAGAGGGCTCTCTCCGAGTCATGCTCAGTGAATAGATAAACGAAAAGGCCTGAGATGACTTACAGAGGAATATTTTTCTTAGGCTAGTAAGTGAATATGGATACAAGAAGTGATTTTTATAAATGACTTTGTTTCTGGGATGGTATGGGACCAATGGACTTCAAATGAACAGAGAACTTAATACAAAGGCACAGATTACCTCGTGAGGCAAGATAGGTGGAGAGTCCAAAAATTTAGCTTGAAGCCACGTGGAATGGAGAGATTGCTTAGGAAGGTGAAAAGGGCATGGGCAACATGAATCCTTTTCAACAGAAGAATGAACATTGAACATGAAATTTTCCCACACGCAGAGCAATAAAATTGAATTCTACCTTATCTAACTTAGAAAATTTCACTAGAAATGAATATGAAATGAATTATGAAACATAACCAGATACATATGAAACATAAGAGACACATTTTCTACACTCACAACCACATGAATCTCATGAAACAAAGTTGTTGCCTTTCATTAATCCTCTGTAAAAAATATACAATGAAGAAACAGAGTTTCTTTCTCACAGTCTCCCAGAAGTTACAAGACAACCAAATATTTGCAAATAGTTTGCATACAATATATAGAATGTGCCATGAAGAGATAGAATGCCCAAGGGTTGGGGAGTTACTCGAATCATTACAAAATGAAGGTGGAAAGCCAAACATCAGCTACAGGTGTAGCACCACAAACATGACAAATGGCTTGGGTGACCCTTTGCCTTCCTTTGCCACTTGGATAGATGCCCATCTAGAGTGAAAATACTTTAAATGCCACCTTTGGTGCCAAAAAAGTGAAGTGTAGATGAGCGGGCCCACTTTGGAGAAGTCGTGAATCGAAATTTCGCGAAACAGAGGTGAATTAGGCCTTTTTTCCTATATGCGCCGCGCCATTTTCTGTATGCGCCGCGCCACTTTGAGGCCAGTTTCGAGGCACTTGCAGGCATCAAAAATGTGCCAAAGTGTGCTTTTTGGAAATCCTGTCATGTCTACTTTCCAACCCAAGTGGAATTTTTGAATTTGGAGCTCATTTGCCCCTCCAAATCTTCATTCGCCCAAGACTGCTTCCTGTGTGTCAAAATAGGGGCAGTGAGGCCATGTTTTGGGTGTTTTTGACCTCCTGGAGACTCAAATCATGCCCAAATTTCTTGCCCGAGTGCCAGTAGTCGTGATTTTGCATGCTAAAAATCCAAAAATACCAAACCATTTCTCATTTGGAGCTCCCAATCCTACGCGTCGTGCAGGTTGGCGCGGCTTATAGAGAAAAAAACTGGGATGTGCCAAAAAATTTCCATGTGACCAAAATTGTCCCAAATTTCTTGAAATTTGGGCTGGAGGTTCTCTAAGAGGCACTATACTAGGCCACAGAAGCTTCAGCCAAGATTCGAAGCCGATCTTGCTCTTTTTCCTCTTTTGTTGCTCTGCTCAATTTGGCCTTCAAACTCCTTATTCGGGCCTTTGCGCTCATGTTTCGTGCCCTGTAATGACAAGCCATCCTCCATAGTATGGTTTTGTCTCTGTTGGCCTTCTCCAACAGTCTCTCCAGTTGGATATTGACCCTCTCTAGCCATGACTCACGGTCATTGTTGATCTCTTGCTCCAAGGTAGTGAGCTCGATCCTCCTTTGTTGGGCAGCTTGTCGATTCTCACGGATGCTTTGTAGCTCTATGATTGCCTGCTGGTCCTCAAGCTGCTTGTTCCTCTACTCCATATACTTGATGATCCATCTGGCCCTCTCCGCATTGAGTATCAAGTCTTGGATCTCCATGTCCTGCTCCTGAATGGTCATCCTAAGTCGGGCATTCTCTGCCTCTGCCTCATCAACCTGAATGTTGATGACATCGATCTCTTGTACACCTGATGGCCCCTCATCATGCACGGGCTTCTTTCCCTTGTCCAGTACCTATGTCGTTGATGCCAGAAGTGAGGCCCCTTCCACCGTGGGTGGAGGTAACACTCGCGTTGTTGTTGCAAACGAGTGCCTATTGCCTCTCTGATATGTAACAGAAACTAGCATGGTCGTGGTCTCATGATGCTCATACTGATGAAAAGGACCACCTATCTCCTGCTCTGGCTTTGGTAGTACCTGTGATGTGCTGAAGAAGTCACGGGAGATGAAGTCCTCCCAAGCAATACCCTGCAATCCCAATTGATGATCTACCAAAATCCGGATAAGAGAAAAGTGATACACATTGTTAAGCTGCTGCTGAGGGATCTTATGCAGCATGAAGGTGTTCATCCTCTCTATGTTCCTGCATATGAAAAATGTGAGGTTCATCATCCTCACCTAGGTGAAGTGCATGAGCAACCAGATGTGATAGGCATATAGTCGAGAGAACCTTCCCTCACAGCTGAAGTATTTCATGATCAATCTCATGAGTGGAGCATACTCATCTTTCAAGTATCAGAAGGGAAAGACTCTTGTGAGTTGACTCAATAATCTGCCCTTGATGTAAGGCTCATAGTGTTGCCTATCCACCTTCTTCTTCTTATGCCACTATTCTCCAACATTTGGTATACCTATTGCCACTAATATAGCTTCAGGTGTCAATGTGAAAGTGACCCCGACCAAGATAGACTAACCTGCATGTAGATGAAGCACAAATGGACATGCCAACTCATGTTGAGCTCTAACATTTGCCACCCATTGACAAAATTCAAAACATGCTAGGTGCTGGAAACATGACATGGCAAGAGGGCATGCTTGTAATTTAGTGAGGGTAGTGGGCTCATCCCTGACATGTTTGCCACTCTTGTGGTGTCTCCTGGGAGCCTGCTCTTCTGAGGATGAGTCAGTTTGTGTCTCAATCTCATACTCTGACTAATGCTGTGATGTCATGACGATAGTGTGGACTGTGATTAGGCTTCCCTTTGATGATGGTGTGAGGCTGGGTGCCTTTGTGATATCTGTCACCAAGGGGAACAATGAAACAGGGAGTATTAGGAAGGGAGTAATATAATGGGAATAGGGGTTATAGGGAGAAATGTGCTTAGGGATATGGGAGGAGTTTGGGTATTTTGATATGGTAGGGTTTGGGGTATTGTGTTGACCAAATAGTGGAGGGATAAGGGAGAGGGTTTGATAGTAATTTAGGGAAGGGATATTAGGAAGAATGAGAAAGGGAGGATAGGAAAAATGGTAAGTGAGGGGAAAATGATGGGTGGAAAGGAACCTTGGCACTAACAACACACCTTAGCAACCCTAGCCATCATGGTTTTTGGTGATTTCTTATGGTTGATTTTATGAATTTGGTTGCATTCAAACATCTCTATAGACCATCATATTATTGATAAAATTTGATGAGCAAGTGATGTTATAAATCCTACCTTTCAATTTGATGGGCTTCACAAAAACTTTGCAGTGATTGGGCACTTGTTTCGACCCTTGGTCTGTGTGCGCCATGCATAAAGCCAAGTGCACCACGCCCTGGGTATGTGTTGCGTCCTCTGTGTGTGCCGCGTCCCTATGTATATGCACTGCGCCTATGAAAACTCCTCCAACTCACCTAAAATACGTGCTTGCTTCTCACAATCACTTTGCAATGTTTCTCTCTATCCTTGGTGTGCAAAATGACTTTGTTTCTTGTGGGAATCTTATCGAATGGAGAATTTTCAATTTGGAGGAATATTTCAATCAAATTTAGGTCTTTTTAGCCCTCTTCACCGCACCTCCCATGTGCGTCGCGCTAATGTAAATTTACACTGGAAAATCTCTCCCAGTGCGTTGCGCTCCCTCTGTGCGCCGCACCTTTTTGCAGGAGCCTTTTGGAGGCCTTCCCAATGTCCACATTGGGTGCAGGATAGCTCGTTGGAAAGGAATTTGAGTCTATTTTCCAACCCAACTAGAATGTTTCACTTTGGAGTTCATTTAACCTCTCAAAAGTCAAATCTCCCAAGACTCGTCAAAATGTGCCAAATGAGGCTGCCTCAAGGCAGAGTACTGTTGCAGCCAACGTTTGAAGGTGTTCCTCAACTCTAAATTGAGCTCAAGATATCTCATTGGAAATATATTTGTGTCTAGTTATCATATGAATCATAAATCAAGTCATTTGGCCAACCAAGGTAGGAGAACACTTGATTTTCCCAAGGCCACTTCAGAGGTGTATCAATTCTCCCAAGGCAATTGTATTTTTGACATTTCTCTAAAACCATGACACCTGTGTCAAAAGTGAAGGATTTTTTTCTTCTGTGCTCTATGGTGGACAAAAACCTCTCTCATTTTTCCCAAATTCATCTTTTATTGCTCAGAAACATCATTTGAGTGAAACCTATCCCGATGTGTGGGACAAGGGATTTGCCGAAATGAAGCGAAATGAAGGGGATAGGGGGCTTCTAAATTCTTGAGAAAATTTTGGGAAGTGGGGAGGGATTTCAGAAAGTAGGGGAAATTGGAAGCTCAGAAATTGAGTGAGGGGAAGGGGTCCAAAAAGGAAAAACACGGGCCTAGCCTAGAAAATTGCCAAGTTGTAGCAAGAAACTAGGGTTTGCGCGAAAATGAGGAATTTGGGGGATTTTAGTGATGGGAAGTGTTTAATAAGGTACATTATGGATAGGGGAAGGTGTATGAACATCAGGATACAAATTTTTCCAATGATTTGACCATCCAATAGAAATTAGCTTCAAAACCCTAGGAGAGCGAAATGAACCTTGCCTAGGCACAACTGAAGCATGAACAAGGTGTAAAATGACCCAGTGGAACTTAACATGATGATGAAAACCCTTTTAATGATGGTAAAATCAGTTGAATGGTGACATGGAACGTCATTTGGACAACTTTGACAAGGGTAAAATCAAACCCTAGGCCTAATGCCTAGTGACCAAATTTTGCTTGAAGACTCACTGAAATGACAAAATTTGACCTTGACACCTTAAAATCACTTTGTAAGAGCATGTTTGATCACTAGAGGAAGGATGCAAAGACTGACACTAAGATTGGCTCCAATGGGGGATGGTAGCTCCAGCTCCTTGGAGGTGCCAAGAACTGCAAATCTTTGGGTGAGGAGACAGTGCCTTCGTCCATTGGGCTATGGAGTCATTATTTTGACAAACCATACTCATTCATTGACTGAAACCTGACTCAGACCGACTTAATTATGGAAGCAACATGACTGAAAAACTGACTCAATGTAAAAGGAAATGGCTCAATATTGACTTAATCTAAAACGAAGAGATTACAAAACTTGTTTCAATGGCAGCAGTCCATCAAGATTCGAGGGTTTCAAATCATGATGACAGCCACCTGCGTACTAATGCAATATGTACAATCATGTGTAATGTGTCTTCCAATGTAACCAATCAAGTAGATGCCTCGTTGATTGATTCTCCTGATCAGATCTTTTGATCAACAACAGATACTGGTAACTGGGCCTCCAAAAACATAATTAACCATGATCTCCTTCATCACTGAATACTGCAATAATGACCTTCACTGCCATCTGCAACAAATCTGCCATTGGATCATGAAGAACATAAGGTCTTTCCTCCTGCTGAAGAAACCAGGTGTCGGTTTCTTGTGATGCTGATCTCTTTTCATAAATAAGAGTAGGTTCCTAGTCTTCAAACAATTCTGAACAAGTAGATGAGCAGATTTCCTCTTCAAAGAACATTTCAAAACATGAAACATAGGAAGAAGAATCTGAAATGGAATCCTGAATGGTCTGGTCTACTGAAGTCTGAATACATTGTAGATCATCTTCATATGATATGACAGGCAGATTGTCTTTGCATCCATCAATCATGAGAAAAGAAACTTCAAATGATTCTTGAAACCCAACACAATCATTTATATCATCTACCATAAATTCACCTAGACCTTTTTCACTTGAAATAAATTCCCATCTTGTTTTTCATGAGCTGACTGGACTATCTCTTTATGAAGGCTTTGTTCTAATGACATGAGAACATTTGGATTCAAAACTCTGTTTTCTTCATTCCAAGTGATTTTAACAACAGAATTCTCTTTCATGGGACTTAGTACAAGGTTTTCTTGGTCATCACAATCTGAATCTACATCTGAAATGGTTGTCTTGACATTATCACATTCTGGAATTAGAACTGGAATTCCTTGCATGTTGTCTTCTTCTATGGAAAGATCTGAACCAACCCTTTTTCTTTCATCACTTTTAGTCATATGGACATCTTCAACCTGCTGATCTATAAAGTTGTTCACTGGACTGTCATCCTTTTCAAAAGAGGAAGAAGTTTCACCAACACTTTCTTGACCATGTGTGCACTGCAAATCTGCTTTAGCTTGAGCTGGAACATGACCGTGCAAGAGTTGATCTATCTCGTCTTTAGACAAAGGAGATAAGTCATTTTGTTTCCTTTTGCTCAAATAGTGATTATCTTCAATATTTTCAAGTGAAAGAGTATATAAATTTTCCTCATACTGTTGATCCATTTCATGTAATTCATGTTGACTGTCAAGATGCAAAATTCCTTCATTTTCCACCATACAAAGATCTTGATTCTGCTGCAAACTTTCCTGAGCATCTTGATGGGACTCCTCTAATTTCTCTTCATGTTGCTGAAATGGATTCTCCTACAAGGCTTCCATGATCTCATCATCCATAAAATTATCATCCTTAGAGTATTTTTCAAGGCTTTCAATAAAAGTAGAGGCATGTTTGCAACAGTCATGAACTAGATTCAATGATGGATAAGAGTCTTTATATCTTTCAATGAACAGGGCATGAAAATGCTTTAAACAGTAAATACAAGCAGGCGGCAAACTTTCATACAAAGATTTGGCTTCACCTTCTAGAGTGGCTAGGAATATCTTCATTAAGTAATCTTCAGGAAAATCAACCTTCAACTTGTGAATATGCATGTGAAATCGAACTAGATGTAAAGCAGCATCCTTCTTACCATCATCTTTAAACGTAGGCAGATTCCTTGACTAATATACCTTCGGAATTTTATTTGGAAAGCCCGGAATGTGATCTCGGCTTATGGGAGCGTATCTTCTTGAAATCCGCTCCATTTTAGAAAATCTCAAAGCTACTGATCCCTCTACAGTGGAGTCACCATGAAGCACTAGTTGCTGGATTCTTCAACGAAAGGAGTCGCCAAGTGAATGATTTCAGCCGTCTTCTTATGTCTGATTGTTGTTCACCATCAACCATCAGATCTGAACTTGAGATATGTCCTGGGACAAGACAATCTACAAGCAAACCATTTTTCCCCAGTGGAGTCGCCACTATGTTAGCACCTAAGTCTGCCTTAGGCTGAAGGAAGGTAAAATTCAGGGTAACCACAAACCACGCTCAGTCTGGTAACTAACCCTACCAGAACAGGAGAGGGCTCTCTCCGAGTCACGCTCAGTGAATAGATAAATGAAAAGGCCTCAGATGACTTACAGCGGAATATTTTTCTTAGGCTAGTAAGTGAATATGGATACAAGAAGTGATTTTTATGAATGACTGTGTTTCTGGGATGGTATGGGACCAATGGACATCAAATGAATAGAGAACTTAATACAAAGGCACAGATTACTTCGTGAGGCAAGATAGGCAGAGAGTCCAACAATTTAGCTTGAAGTCACGCAGAATGGGGAGATTGCTTAGGAAGGTGAAAAGGGCATGGGCAACATGAATCCTTTCAACAGAAGAATGAACACTGAACATGAAATTTTCCCACAGGCAGAGCAATAAAATTGAATTCTACCTTATCTAACTTAGAAAATTTCACTAGAAATGAATATGAAATGAATTATGAAACATAACCAGATACATATGAAACATAAGAGACACATTTTCTACATTCACAACCACATGAATCTCATGAAACAGAGCCACTGCCTTTCATTAATCCTTCGTAAAAAATATACAATGAAGAAACAGAGTTTCTTTCCCACAGTCTCCCAGAAGTTACAAGCCAACCAACTCTTTGCAAATAGTTTGCATACAATATATAGAATGTGCCATGAAGAGATAGAATTCCCAAGGGTTGGGGAGTTA
>APFE030740468.1:13509-42115 GCA_000404065.3 Pinus taeda | reverse complement strand
TAAAGATCCCCAATAATGTTTTCGGCTCAATATTCCTCTATGCATCTTTGGTCACAAGGAAATATACCAATGACCCAAAAATGTTGAAGTGACCAACATCTGGCCTCTTACCAGAATAAGCCTCATCCGGTGTCTTCACCCAAGTATCTGATGTCGCTTATGGTTTTGAACATAAACCATTGTGTTGCATGCCTCAACCCACAATTGTAGTGGTAGGCCCTAATCATGCAACATCGCCATTCCTTCCCCTACTATGCTTTTGTTCTTCCTTTTAGCCACCCCATTCTCCTGAGGGTTATGGGGTGTCATCAAAATCCATGAACAAATCTAACATAATACCTATGTTTGGTCGTGGATACTGTCGAGAATGCTCCACACACATCTGAATGTACTTTCTCTAGAATAGACTCTACATCCAATGTCTCTATTATGAAAGGAAGACTTCGTGTATTTTCCCAAATTACACCCCTTGCATGTATCAACTTGGCTAAGCGTACCTTTTTGAAGAGTGGTAGAGATCTATTGCAATATCTTCAAGGCGCCATGATACAAGTGGCCCAATCACTTGTGCCACAACTTGCCAACGTCTTATCTTTGCACCCTTTTTGCTTTTGTGCTCAAAGCAACAAACTCCTCTACCTCTTTCTTATAGATATTCTTCACCTGAATCCTTATCTTCGTTACTTGACCTCTGGCTATGTGTCGAAGGAATTTCTTTCCTTTCGAGAAGATCACATAATAGCCTTTGTCCTCAAGCATGGCAGTGGATACCAATTTCTTCATCAACCCAGACATATACATAACATTCATCAAGGTGAGTGTGTCCAACAGCTGACCTCTTACCAGAATAAGCCTCCTCCGCTGTCTTCATCCCAGGTATCTATCCTGGGCTATGGTTCTGAAAATAAACCGTTGTGTTGCACGCCTCAATCCACAAGTGTAGTGGTAGGCCCTAATCATGCAACATTTCCCTTGTTGCCCCTACTATGCTTATGTCCTTCCTCTCATCCACCTCATTTCGCTAATGGGTATGGGGTGACGTCAACTTCCATTTAATCCCTTCCAATCCAAATAAGTTCTTAAACTCATTTGAGACAGACTCGCCACCATTATCACTCCGTAGTGTTTTAACCTTCTTGCCTGACTCTTTCTCCACAAATGTTTTAAACTCACAAAACTTTGTGACGGTTTTATCCTTTTTTTGCATGAAAAATATTGAGCATTTTTTAAGAAAATTCATCAACAAATCTAGCATAATACCTGTTTTTGGTCATGGATGTTGTCAAGAATGCTCCACACACATCTGAATGGACTCACTCTAGAATAGCCTCTACATCAATTGTCTCTTTCGTGGAAGGCAGACTTGGTGTATTTTCCCAAAGTACACCTCTTGCATGTATCAACTTGCTCAAGCGTACCTTTGGAAAGATAGGCAAATATTTATGGCAATGCCTTCAAATCCCCATGGTATAAATGGCCCAATCACCTGTGCCACAAGTTTCCAACGTCTTGGCTTTGCACCCTTTCTGCTTTTGTGCTCAAAGCAACACACTCTTCTACCTCCTGCTTGTAGAGATTATTCACCCGAATCCCTATTTTCTTTACTTGACCCATGGCTATGTGTAGAAGGAACACCTTTCCTTTCAAGAAGATCACATCATAGCCTTTATCATCAAGCATGGAAATGGATACCAAGTTCTTCTTAAGCCCACATACATATAGAACATTTATCAAGGTGAGTGGAACCCCATGCTCCCTTTGAAAAGTAATCATGCCCAATCTAGTAACAGTATACTTCTTGTCGTCACCCATCTCAATATGCATCTTGAGATCTTTCTCCTCCAGGTCACTAAATAACTCTTTATGGGCAGTCATGTGGAATGAAGCTCCACTATCTAAATACCATATATTTCCCATAATTGATGACACCATGAATTCAATAAGGGAAAAATTCCAATTCGAATTGAGAGGCCAAAGCCTCACCCACCGCTCCTCTTGATGACTTCTTCTTGGACTTCTTGAGTGGACAATTTCTAGCAAAATGGTCTAGCTCATGGAAATGAAAACACTTAACTTTATCTCCCTTCATCCATTTCTCTCCCACACGTTCTTATGCCCTTTCCCCCAACAACAACCCCTTTTACCCTATCTCACTCTATCCCCATTTCCCCTTCTCCTTCTCTCTCTTTCACTCCCTCTCCCTCTCCCCCTCTCTCTCTTGCACCCTCTCTCTATCCCTATCCTTCCCCCTCTCCTTACTCCCTCTCCCTCCCTTACTCCCTCTACTTCTCCCTCACAACCTCTCCACCTCCCTCACTCCCTCTCGCCCACCTTCTCTCTATCACAACCTCTCTCTCTACCCCTCACTTCCTCTCCCTCTCCCTCTCCTACTCTTCCAATCCCTCTTCCTTCTCCCTTTCTCTCCCTCTACTTCTCCCTTATTATCCCTCATTCCCTCATGCCCCTACCCTAAGTTTCACCGCCTCACTCCCTCTTTCACCTCCCTCACTCCCTCTACCTCTCCTCACTATCTCCTCCACACTCCCTTTCCACCTCCCTCACACCCTCTCTCATTCCTTCTATTTCTCTCTCTCTCCCTTGTTCCCTTTCTCTCCCTTGCTTCCTTATACATTTTCCCGCAACATTGCCCCATTTTCCCATCTCTCACCCTATCCCCCTCTCTCCCTCTCTTTCTCTCTCTTTCAATCCCTCTCCCTGTCCCTCTCACCCTCTCTCTCTATCTGTCTCCCCCTCTCCCTCCCTCACTCCTTATGCTTCTCCCTCGCAACCTCTCTAGACCCCTCACTCCATTTCTCATCCTCTCCCTCTCCATCCCTCCCCCTTTTCTCTATCACACCACCCTCTCTCTTTCCCCCACACTTCCTCTCCCTCTCCGTCTCCCTGTCTCCCATGCCAACTGTCCCTATCAGGGTGAGACTCTTGAGCATTTTCAGAAACATTGAGCATTTTCAAAAACACTGGAGAAGAGGTGAGTCTGTGATTGTTGGAAATGTCTTGGATAATACTACAGGACTGAGCTGGGAGCCAATGCAGTTGTAATTTGTTGTGATAATAAAAAGTAAAGTCATATGGATGTAGGCATTGCATGTACAACCAACTTTCCTTTTCATTTCGTCTACATTATATTTCACTTCTGATTTTATTTCTGTGATTTTTATTTCTATGATCTTTTCAATTGTTTCTATGATATTTTCCATTGTGATAAGTTTAGACCAAATTTTCTTAAAATATTATTTAAATTCATAAGATTGATTATTGATACACTTAAAAAATGTTGAAATTAACCATTTAAATTATTATTTTTTTGTATAATATAAATTTTATTGGTAACCATTTTAATTATTTTAAATTTTATCGCTTATAAATATTATAAATAATCAAGGTTAAAGTTGGTTTACATCAATTACTATTGTTTATTTTAGAGCTTGTTACTCAAGCATTATATGAATATTAGTTGTGTTATGAGACATGGATTTTGATTTTTTAAGTAACATGCATGTTAACATCTTTTCTAAGAATGTTTTATTGTGATTGGTCTAAGAATGCAATTATGAAATTTTACTGCAGGTGCCTGGAAACAGAGGAATATGCCAGAACCAACTATGCATGCATCTGTTTGGATATGGACTTCATCGCCGGAGTCCTAATTGAAATAAACCTAACAAGTAAAGATTATGTATGGAACCAAAAACTCGATTATGAAAGTGTCCTCTTCATATGTCGATACTGCTTTGAGACAGGCCATCTAGCCAAAAGTTGCCCAAAAGCCTCCCAGAAAAATTCTTCTAGAAAAAACCACCATAGATATACATGGTGGGAAGGAGCACAAAAAGAACACTACACTGTCATCAAAGAAGAATACTGTAGAGAAAACTCTAAATCATAAGAAAGCGGGCAAGAAGGAAATAACACTCAAGACAAGCATCGAGAAAGCCCCGCCCAACAACAAAAAGGTGAACTCGACAACCCCTCAGGAATAAAAAATTATGAGGATTCAAATATCACACAAAATAAATCTTCATTTAACAGCAAAGCAGATCTCCTAGACCAAACTTCTTCTCCGACTATCTTCAAAAGGAGAAACACAATAGATTGCGATGCTAAGACACCAATGTCCCAAGAACCAGAAGAGATGAAGGAGATGCAAGATAAAGGAAGTTGGAAGACCGTAGAGAGAAAAAAGAAAGCTACAACATCAATCTCGCCAAGAAATACAAGGAGCCAAACAATTAAAAAGTAAGAAAATTATAGGTCCGATAGACCAATTTGGTCTCAGTGGACGTTAACCACTATCATTATCATTATTATCATTTTTTTTTTTATTAAAGGTTTAGGTTTTTATTTTGGGTTAAGTTTGTGTTTTTTTTAATTGTGTTGTTGAATTTGTATTTTATTTGAATGTGAATGTAAAGTTTTGTTCAATAATGTTTTTCAAATAATACAATTTGTATTCTCAATTGATTTGTTTTGAACTCATTGATTGTGGTGAATTTTATATACATTTTCAATCTTATCATTTTATTGTGAGAGCATTACAAACATAAAACACGTTTAAAGTAATTTGTATGTTTTTCTTATTTTTTAGTAACAGTAAAGGGACACATGATAAATATTTGAATCGAAGATGTTTTAAAATAGTGTGATGATGTTTTAGAATAGTATGATGGTGATTATATCATGATGTCACAAAATTATTAATAACCTTCTTTTTACAAATAATTTTGTGAAACTTTCTCCCTGTGCTTCTCTCACATCTCAGAATCACTCTCCTCACCAAAATATATTCTTCCAAAACTCGGATTTGAGCCAGACTTGGGTTGTACAACCCATTTTCATGTTGGAAGAAATGTGCTCCTATGTGTGTAGGGATGAAGAAATGAAAAATACTCTAAAAGCCTCATCATTTAATTATGAGGATTTTGAAGTGCACTAACTTAGAAAATATGAACAACAGAAAGATAGTGATACTAAGAGAAATTTTCAAGTGAGCATCTAGAGTCTTCAATGTGGAACAACTAAATCTTCACTAATTGCACACTTTTGGAATGCTAAATTTATGGTTCTCAAAATATATATCACACAGAGTGCAAGTCTGTTTTTATTAGATTCATTGCGATCTCCACATAACACATATATTCGTTGTGATCTCCACATAGCACATATGATATGCGTATGGTTTACAAATTTGGCACCTGTTATTTGTAAGGAGAGGTTTCAAATGTATTGACATGTAAACAAAAATCTAGCAACAGAAGAATAAGATAAAAAAATAAGATTTCATTTTTGTGATTGAAAATGCAATAATAATCAAAATCAAAACTTAAACAAAAGTGGGTGTTTTTAAGATTCAATGGTTGGAAATGTCTTAATCTATCTCATTCGAATCAAAATCAACACTTAATCAAAAGCTTGGGATTTTTAATAATTCTTCTATGTGATTGAAAATGGAATAATTAAGCTTGCTAGCATTTTGTTTATGTATTGAAAATGTTTTAATTAATCTTAGTGAGATCAGAAATAAAGTTTAATGAGAAGCAACTGTCATCAAAGTTTAATCAAAAGTCGTGGATTTTAAGATTCAAAGTTTAATCAAAAGTCATGGTTTTTAAGAATCTGTGATTAGGAATGACGTTACGATTAAACACATAGTTTAATTAAACACAAGATTTAGTTTCTATTAATGAAAGTGCCTTGTTTATTTTTAATTAAGATCAAAATCAATAACATTGGAGATTGGAGATTTTGTTTATGTGCACTATATTTTGATGTGAATAGTTTCCTTGCTTTCAATTTTTATGAAAAATTTTCATATTCAATTTTTATGTTGGAAAGCTAAATTCATTATCATGACTTTCTATTAGAATTGAAAACAATTAACTTGATATCTTATTAACATTGGAATTGAGAAACATCAAGTTATTAATATTGGAATATATACTTGCTTTCCAATAGATTCAAATCAGGGATGTTTCTCTATAAGTTTTTATAAGAATGTTTTATAAAGACAGCAATATAATTGTTTTGAAATGTTTTTCCTATTTTCATTGGTATTCTATAGCATAATGTTTTTCTCAAGATATTGAATTTTGCTTATTTACAATATATTTTAAATGTATAAATAAACTTATTGTTTGGAAATTCTCAAATTTTTTTATTATATTGCATATTCAAAATTAACAATTTAAAATAAATTAACTACTAAATTTTAAAGAAAATAAAAACTTGTAACTATTAAAGTATAAATTATAAATTAATTTTAAATAATAATAATTATTTTATATTTATAAAAACATGTAATAATATTCTTAACCATGGAGATCCACCCCAAATTTACCATATTTGCAAATAGACTTTGTTACATCCACCCCTACTTTACCATATTTGCAAATAGGCTTTGTTACAATACCATGGCTTATCAAGATCATGTCACAAAATTCACCACTTGTTAATGCGACATTTTCTTTAATGTGACACTTTCTTTAATTAATCTATTTAATTGAAAGGGAAAAGAAGAACATGCTTACCATAGTTATTTTAAAGGTAAAACTCAACTTCTTATTTGTGCATACTACAAATAAGATTCTACATTATTCTATGGAGTTTAAATCCCTAGCATCCACTTAATAACTTTTTAGAATTATGAAAGCATTATTAAAAAAATATAAAGGTCTATATTTTAGTGAAAAAAAATTGCTGAGCTGCTGCACGTGCTCCTTCTACCCTGAGCACCCCTCATCGACTTCCTCTCCGCTCTGCGGCGTCCTGGGGCTTGGCCCTCGCCATGGGCCCCCTTGATTCACCAGAGGAGATCCCTGATCCTTAGAAAGATTTTGCAGATCTTGTGAAATCTCTTCGTCCTCAGTGCCCCAGACCCGCGATTTCAAAATTTGTAAAGAAGCTAGATGTTCTTCAAGAAGTTCAGCTACCCCCAACCTTGCCTCACATGGTAGCATTATCTCTTGCTGAAAAAGGTTTCTTAGGACAATTCACAGGCCTTTGGCCATCTCCAAGAACAGTCCAAAGGTGGGTTGAATGAAACTGGTTAGATAAACTCCAAGGGAAAATGTCAATTAGGTTTTGCAGAAAAGGATACTATACATTCCATTTAAAATCAAAATAGGGAAAGGATTTGATCTTTAGGAATGGGCCGTACTTCATGGACTCCAGAGGCTTTTACCTCAATAAATGGACCCCAGCTTTTGATCCAGAGCTGGACATGCCCAGTGTTGTTCTGGTTTGGGTCCGTCTTCCCCATCTCCCTCTCCATTGCTGGGGAGATGAGTCTGTCCGAGCCATAGGGAATGTTGTAGGCAAATATATCGATCGTAGCGAGCCGAAGGACAACATGGAAGCCTGCGCAAGGATCTGTGTCGAAGTGGATCTAGGGAGAGGATTGCCTGAAGCAATAAAGCTGAAAGTTGACGATTGGAGCCATGTCCAGCAACTGGATTACGAGAAGATACCATTTAAATGTAAGGTATATCATGAGTACAGGCACTTTGCTAATAGATGCACTAAACTTGTTAATGCAGAGAGTGACGAGCAGGATGGTCATTGGGAAAGAGTCAAAAAGAAGAAATTAGCTCCTCCTTCCAAGCCTCCCTTGGAGTCCGATAACCCTGGAAGGAAATCAGCTAAACAACACAAGGATGAGAATGCGCAGAAAGACATAGTTATGGGCACTCAAACCCCAATCGAAACCTTCATTCTGGGGCATCAAGAGAAAGAGATAAGCCACAAAGATCAAGAGGGGCGAGCACCTCTCTGCACGCCCAATACACAATGATGAAAATCCTATCTTGGAACAGCAGGGGCTAGGGCACCCCTCTAAAGTTACTGCCCTTAGAGACCTAATTCATAGTGAAAAACCTTAAATTATGTTGATCGAGGAGACAAAACAAGGTCAAGAGGAAATGAATTTTTTTTTAGAGCAATAGAAACAATATTAGGAAGCATCAGTGGCTCAAGGAGCCTCTGGAGGAATTGTCACCCTCTGGGACAATATTAAATGGAACTGCACCTCAACCAATCTCCACCAGAATTGGATCATAACATCTCTTGAAAGGAAGACAGGCAGCCATCCAATGATCATATACAATGTTTATGTCCCCAACAATTATGGAGACAAGGAAATTTGTTGGAGCGAAGACAAGCATCGATGAGGAGACAAATACAAACATAATAGTCACAGGTGACTTCAATTTGGTCCTGTACGCCAATGAAAAAAAGGGAGGATCCTTCATCCCAAATCACTTTAGAGGCCGTCTCCAGGTCATCGCTCAGGAACACGAGCTAGTTGATGTCGTGCCCAAAAATCGCAGGTATACATGGAGTAATCGAAGGATTGGCACTGGTAACATAATGGAAAGGCTTGATATATTTTTAGTCAGCATTGAGTACCTCTCATCCTTCACTATAGGATACGCCAACATCCTCAACACCTTAGCCTATGATCATTATCCCATTACTCTCACCCTAGAAGCACACTATCCTCTTGGGCCTAATCCTTTTAAATATAGTCCCCTTTGGAATTGGATTCTAGCAGTTAGAAACATCGTCCAGAAAACTTGGATCCATCATGTAGAAGGCTTTCCAGGCTTCATCTGGGAAACCAAGCTAAAAAGAGTCAAACAGGTTATAGAGGAATGGGCTAAGCAAAATTACCAAGAGCCAGAGAAAGTCAAAAAGAAAATCAAGAGTGAATTAGAGAGTGTACAAATAAGGATCGAAGAACATGGCCTAACACAGCAAACCAAGGAGCAATAATGTGTATTATACGCACAACTGAGTCACATTAATAGGGAGGAGGAAACCAGTGGCGCTTAAAATCCAGAAAATTATGGCTCCAAGGAGACAGGAATACAAACTATTTTCACAAAGAGGCCACTACTCGAAAGCTCAGGAATAATGTCAGCACAGTCCTGGATAATGAAGGAAATTTGCACAACACCCAAGAGACCATAAGGAAAGCAGCCTCCAAGCATTATACGACCTCTTATCTGAAACGAAAGGGGAAGAAGAATACTCTGACTTTCTCCAGCATTTACCCAAAGGAATCACAATGGAAATGAATGACAATCTATATAAGGAAATTGAGGAAGAGGAAATCAAAAGAGCAATTTGGAATCTACACCCTGATAAGGTGCCAGGACCTCACAGATTCCCCATCTACTTCTATAGGAGGTTCTTGAATCTTATTAAAAGAGACCTGGTCAAGATGATTCGATGGGCTAAAAGGAAAGTGAAAATTGGAGGGTACACCAACGCCACCTTCCTTGTCCTCATCCCAAAAGAAAATTGACAATCTTCTCTCTCCAGATTCAGACTCATCTCTATCTACAACGCATCCTACAAAATTCTATCCAAGATTCTAGCCACTAGACTTAAACCCCTCCTTTCCTCCTTGATCTCTGAAAATCAAGGAGGCTTCTTGCCTAACAGGCAAATCACTGATTCCATCCTCCTTGTTCAAGAATCCATTCTTTCGAGCCTCTCTAGGAAGGAAAAAATGATTTGTCCTCAAGCTTGACCTAGCAAACACCTTCGATAAAGTTAGGCCCTCTTTCCTTATAGTTGTCTTAAAAAACATGGGACTTGAGACACACTTCATTAACATCATTGTTGCTTACATCTATGGACCCTGGATTTCTCCCCTGATCAATGGTAGACCTAGTGAAGCATTCCAGACTTCTCGAGGTGTGAGATAGGGCTGCCCCCTCTCCCCCTATTTTTTTATTCTCATGGCAGAATATTTCAGTCGAGTTCTAGATCACAATCGAAGAGTGGGGCTTATAACTGGCATCAAATTCAGGAGTGTAGCCAAGAACATCAATCATTCACAATTTGTTTATGATACTTTGTTAATTGGAGGAGCCTCCACCACAATAGCAAGGCGATTCAAGAAACTTCTGGACCAATTTATGGGGTACTCTCGAGGATTGGTCAACAAACTCAAAAGTTGTATATATGGATGGAATTCTTCAAATCAGGTTATCCACAGCATTGCAAATATATTTGGTGTCACATGCAATTTGGACTGGACTCACTTCTCTTATTTGGGTATGCCAGTGAGTCTAGGTCCTTTGAAGGCTAGAACGTGGAATGAAATTATTGACAAGGTTACGAGGAAGATGCAGCAATGGGGTTTACTGTGGCTCAACCCAGCAGGTCGCCTTATTCTCCTCAAGTTAGGTATCTCCTCTCTTCCCCTATATCACTTCTTCCTTCATCATGCTCCTGCCATTTTCCATCACAAATTGGAAGTTGTTTTACGCCACTTACTTTGGCAAGGAGGGAAAAATGACCAAAGAAAGTTTAATTTAGTCAGCTGGAAACAGGTTATCCAAACTCAAGAAAGAGGAGGCCTAGGTATTAGATCGCCAAAATTCTTGAATCTAGCCTTTGGTGTGAAAATTGTATAGAGATTTGTGAGAGGACTCTCATCATGGTGGAAAAGGGTGTTGGAGAAAAAATACCTCAACTCCCCCAGGTAGAAACTCTTTGAATCCAACATACGAAATAGATAGAATCATGGGACAACAACCCATAAACATGCATCAATAAGCCAACCCCGTCATTAAGTTTCTCAACAACAGGGGTATCCATCACCTAGCTCAAATCTCCAGCTGGGATCCCTTCTCCCATATTTGGACAGGATGGACCTTCCCAGAAATTCCCAGTGAGTTAAATCCCAATCTAATCTATCTTAAGACCCTCTTGCACAATAAAGTCCCCATCAAGAAAAATGAGAGTGATGTATTCCGTTGGGACTCAACTGGAACAAGCTACACAATCAAAGCAGGCCATCAATTTTTATGCAACAACACCTTCCCCATGAATTTATGGAACCCCTCGAAAATAGTCTGCAGATCGGAAGTGCTTCCAAAAATAAAAATTTTTATATGGCTTCTGTTAAAAGGAAAAATCTTAACAGCGGATAACCTTAAAAAAAGAGGCATCAATGGCCCATCCAGATGCCCCAACTGCTGCAAAGCTGAAGAAACTATGCACCACCTATTCGTAGAATATCACTTTGCTATTGATTGCTGGAAAAGGCTGTCTACCATAGGTAATTTAACTTGTAACTCTCAGCAATCCATAGCTGAGACAATCCACATTTGGAAAAAATGCTGCCAGGAGAGTATGGAACACTCTCCCTTACACCTTGTTATGGCGAATCTAGCTAGTAAGGAATCAAAGTTTTTTTCAAGACAGGAACTCAACAACAAGAATTATCTGCAACAAGGCTAAGAGTCTTGCCCTGGAAACTATCTCAGTCAAGACTACAGGGAATATAGATGAAATGAAGTATAGTATGGAAGAATGAGACTTCATAAGTTACATACTGGAAAAAAATTACAATGCGCAGAAAGGCAGCATGAAGGAGGCACAGAGCACAGTAGAAATCAGATCATGGAAACTGAGATTAAAAGAGGAAGAGTTCGCTAATTGGATCCAAAATTGCAACTGCTTTTATCTATTTTTCGATGGGGCATCCAAGTCAAATCTCGGCATAGCTCGAGTAGGGGGACTAATCATCAATGCCAATGGGGAACACATCCTCCATTATGAGTGGGGTCTAGGGAAGGCTTCGAATAATAGATCTGAAGCGTTAGCCCTGTATCAGGGTCTAATTCAGTTTTAAAAAATGGGGATAAGATCGGCAAAAATCTTTGGGGATTCTTCCGTTGTCATCCACCTCATGGTCCACCAAAATGATTCGCCCAATATTCATCTATAGCAGATCAACAAGCATAATCAGTTGCTACACCAAACAATGGATGATATACAATACTTCCACATTCTCTGCAATCTCAATAGGCAGGCCGACGGCTATGCGAACAAAGCATGTGACAGGTCACCCGGCAACTTGCACTGCAACACCAAGGAATCCCACCAGCCCTTACCATGATCCGCATCATTCATCTAAGTACCAAATTGGTCAGCTCCATCATATAGGATTGGAATCAGGTTTCTCAAGTTTCCAACAAAAACACAATCTTCCAAAGGATTTGGCAAATATTTCACGTGCCTTGTAATCTTGTCATTATGATCAGTCCCGCCAGCACCTATCCTTTCAATCCAGCCTCATGGGCTTCCCAAGACTGACCTCTAATCTCCTCACGCCTCACTCAAGATCGCCTCATCTCTCCCGTGACTGGCTCTCCCTCCTTCTTCTTTCGCTCCCTTCAGTCTTCCTATATATGTCCCTTCCCACTCCATCTCTTCATCGTCTCGCTCTATTCTTTTCTTCGCTGCTCTTATCCTTGCCTCCGTAGTCAAGAGGTTTCGAGCCCTCTTTTGGGCTTTCTCCTCCCCGTCCCTCTATCGCCCTCTTCCGGGTAGACCTCTATTGATTGGCTCTCAGCGCAACTATCCTTTGCTTGCTCTCGCCACTTTCAGAGCTTCATTTTTCCTCCCTCGACTCTGTCTCCTTGTCATCTTTGGCCCCTCAGTTCATTGCAGTGTGTTGTCGCTCTCCGACCCTCTTCTGTGGCTTTTGGCTCCAAAAATATCAGCACCCCGCGTTGTGAGATCCTATTCTTGTCAATCTTTTTCTATTTGCCCATGTCTGCTATTCTTTCTCGCTACAACAAAAGTTATGGCCCGCAGCGAAGATTGTTTACATTTCATAGAACTACAAGTTGAACTGGAAGAAGT
This sequence comes from Pinus taeda, assembly GCA_000404065.3. NCBI lineage: Eukaryota > Viridiplantae > Streptophyta > Pinopsida > Pinales > Pinaceae > Pinus > Pinus taeda. The sequence continues at coordinate 29,434 of APFE030740468.1, read as the reverse complement.
TAGGGCTCAGCAGCGCATTCTTGAGAACTAGCAGAGGATTCTGGAGAATAGAATCGAAGACCAGAACCGCATACTCAATGACAAATATTGTGCAGAAATAGACATCTTCCTGCACAGAGTCACTTCACTGCATGAATAGTTCAGCCATTTATCAAACAAATGCAGTCACGCGGAAGAGTCAATCTCAATCTTGAAATATATGATGGATAAACGCAACAATGCAGCCCCAAGCTCATCAAGCGCCAAGCAGGTAGCAGGGGACGAAAAGCAGGAGGAATCACCTGCAAGGCATATCAGTCATATAGAAATAGATTAAAATGTTTTGCAAATGTTTAATTTTACTGTTTCAATATGTAAGAATCTATAGTAGTCTAGATAGTTTTAGAAGGAGAACTAGGAGCAAGATCAAGGAGAGAGATGTGTTTTGTAACTCCTTTGATTTAGGCTGCCTTCAACACCTAATGTATCTCAGGAGCTCTGACTCCCATATTTTTTTCAGCAACTAATACAAGCAACCGACTTTGTAATATATATATATATATATAAAGGTCTATTAACATAATTACTAATAATTTTGAGTTTATTTAATACTCTGTTTTTACATTTAATTTTAATTAGATTGTAAAAATTATTATTATAATATTAATTATTTCTAATGAAGTAAACGTTTTTCAAATCCCAACTATCCCAACTCCACTAAAAACCATTTTTTGATTTGTGGCAAAGATCTTCCAAAAATAATTGATTTAGATTAAAAAAATATGTCATAGACTATTTTTTTGGTTTACTATTAAATAATGTTGAAAAAACAAAATGTAAGTAAATGATATCCATACCAAAGAGTATATGTAAATGTAAAAAATCTAAATCTAATATAAAAATTATTATTTCAAACCAAACTACATTTTTTCTAATTCAACAATTCCAATTTAACAATTTTATTGGCCTCTCTTTGTACTTTTTAAGGCAACTGCTAGTTTATAAATTTATAAAAAATTATATCCTCGATGGTACCATTTCAAAATTTCTGATTTCTCACTCCTACTACATTTATTGACCCTCAAGTAAAAACAGAACAACATAGAGAAGAACCCAAGAAAACAAGAAAACCTGAAAGTAATGGCCCATAGTGACCACAAATTAATGGCCCACTTGGTTGTTTCCCACCCTATAAGGAAAAAGTTTGAAATAAAGCAGATTGGGCATAAACATATGTATTTATGGTTATTACATAAATCTCCAATGTTATTTTTTAAAGTAATAAGTTGTGCTATGTTTTATTAATAATATATTTTTGTTTTAAATAAAATAATATTTATATAATATTTTTTATATATAAATTATTTAGTTAAAAACATTGGTTAATTTTATTTATATTTAATTTCTAATTTAAATAAAATAATATTTTATTAAATTTATTTCATTATATTTTTAATTTGATATATTGTAATATTTATGTTAAATATTTTTAATATTAACTAATTTGTATTATATGATTGTTTCTTATTTTTTACAATAATATTATTATTTTTATAGTTTTTAAGATAAATGATAATAGAGTTTTCTTTCTTTAAAACATTTTAGTTTTTTTTTTTTTTTTATTTAATGTAGGACATAACATTTTTTTTTATCAAGGCCTCATAAGGTTTTATTTAAAATGTTTACATGTTTTACCAAATGAATTACACTAAAATTAAAGAATTTTATGACATTGTTATTAAAATAATATTAATAGCTATTATATTTTTCTATATGATTCAAGATCATTATTCTATCAACTCAACCATATGGCCTAGTCCAGAGGGTGTTAGGAGAATTGAAGTTATGACCTCTTAAGAAGAAGAGTTCTTTAACAATGTGGACTCAACCAATTGAGCTAACCCTCAAGGCTATAATTAATAACCAATATAGAACCATCTTAAGTAAGGATCTAGCATGTCCCAAAAGGGATGAAATGTATTCAACTGCAAAACTCTTTTAGAGTGCAAAATTTGAAAAAAAAGGTTCCATCCCTTTCACTTTCTACCTTATGCATGTAACATGTCTAGAGTTACTAATATCGTATTTCATGCTACTGGAGCATATAACACAAACAAAACAACATAAATGTTACATCAAATTGGCAATAATCAGGTAAGAGGAATATAAATATCTATTAGAGTGAAGGATTGCTTAAGAATTATAGAAATATGCAGAACATTGTATGAATCTAATTAAATTCCATGATGGTTGAGCGAGTAGTAAAGACAAGTTCTCTTAAATTTTAGGAAAATCTACTTAATGACGATCTCAAGTATACAAAAGAATTTCCATGGAAATCAATCTGGGTTTAGTTCAGATCAAACCAAGTGAACATAGCGGAAATTCAAAAGATTCATTAATATATGAGAAAATGAATTACATTCAATTATAATTTTACTAAGGATACATGTGAATATCTATGCACTATAGAGATGAGAAAGCATGAAGAAAAAGTTTAAGGATGGAAGGTTATCTTAAAGTTTAGAAAGCTTCGCGAATCTTACTAGTCCCTAACATGCATATTCCAAAATGTTTGGCACTATTTTTGTAAAACTATTTAGATTTCTAATGATTTTATATTAGCCTATATAAAATTTTGGCGATTTTAGGGCAAAAGAATTTTATACTATAAAATGTGGGCGAATAATATTTAGAAAAAAGTAACTTGGCGAATAGTTTTGTCGGAAAAAAATGGAAAATTAGTCCACCTGCAAATATTAGCCCCTAAAATTTTCGGAGAGCATTATATGTTAAACATATATATAAAATCCTTCATTATGAGAGTAGCTAACTATAATAAAAAATTTACCTCGATAATATATATAGTTGGCACTTTATTTCTCAAAGAAGCTAAAAATTCCAATTAAAATTGAATAAGGGTTGTATTACTCATATCTAAAATACAAAAAAAATAGGTGTTATGCCTTTGTCAGAAATTATTGAACAATTCTTCTCAAGCATATGGATGAGACATAGTTGGTTAAATATTATGACTAATATTAATTAATTCTCGAAATAAAAGAGTTATGTTCTACAATTATAGGTATAAATCTGAAAGGAGAGATCCAAGGAAAAAGTTATCTCGTTCCGGGAGTTAAGCCTCCGGAAAAGAAGAAGTGAGGGGAGTAATATAAAAAGCCAAATTCCCCCTCAACTAACTGAACTAGGAACAACCTTAAATTTTCAACATCAATAGCTCCACTGACTTCCACCAAGGAAGTGGACAAGGAACACATCAAGGGATGACGAGGAATGGGAAGTGCGCTCTATGATTATATTGTTTTCAATTTTATCGTGGACAACGTCACTACCTTGTTTCAATTGAGCAGATAACTCATTGGATGAAGAAACAAGAGAACATGGAGTATCTATGATGCATGTGGATGCATTGTGAATGGTGGGACACATGGGCAAGTGAATTGAAGGGGAAGTTTTGATATGAACATATTCTTTGACCAGAGCACATCCTAGATCTAAGTTAGCACTTCATGAGAAAACAAAAGATCACATTATGTGCTTGGGTATCATCATGACATATGGAAGCATGAGAGTGATGAGTGACCAAGACTGGGGTTTGATCGAAAGAATTAATTGTACAGGATGTTCAAGATTAGCATATTGATAATGGTTCAAGAATGGAATCTCATTATTTTGATGTGTACAATTTTGAAATACAGATGGAAGATTGATAGTCATTTTCCTGTGTAATGTGACTACTGTGTGCATGATCGTAGTTTGAGTCAGTAGATGGAGAATCAAGAGAATGCAAAAAACTGGCTGTTATAATGGATTGATGAAGCGAGTCATGGTACAAGGAGTCATGGCTTATAGATGATGGAGGATGGAAGAGATGCAGATCAAATTTGAGACTTTACTTATGAAGAGTGACATCCTATTGCGGAATGGAGGAGTGATTCTTCATAACAGGCTTCGTGAGCCATTTTGGAACTTCCTCCATAGAAGCAGGAGCGAAATGAGAAGATGGGCTAGGGACATGCTGCACAAATTTCTCAACTTTACAAACACCACAAGGGGGAACCCACACTGGGACTAGAAAAGGAGGAGGAAAAGGAAAAAAGGGGTGTTGGATTCCTCCTTTACAGTATGAGGTGCCTGATCCACAAGAGTTGGGGAAGAAGGGAAACCAGGAGGTTCACCGTATTGGGAAAGATGAACCAAGTGTTTAAACTCTTGTCCTAATAAATTTGAGTTTAATTTTTTTTGGGGGAATTTTGCAATAGAGGTTAAGGAACCAATCAAAAAATTCCTCAACTAATTCATCTAGATTCATTCTTAAATGAAATATTCTTTTATAGACATCTTGGTGGTTGTACTTATCGATATCTTTACAAAACATATTGGTAAGCTAAGCAATCAAATGGATAGAAGCAACATGTAATGTATGATATTATTTATTAACACGAACTTCGAATGTGAGGGTGAGTAATCTAGCCATGACATCTTTAGACTCCACTCTGTTACACAAATAGAGACAGATAACTTGAAAGAGATATTCACAAAAAGTTGATTCACCCTCACCATCAAGCTTAATTTCAGACAGGTCATGAATGAGTTCCATAGGGATGCTACAATTAAACTATTTAGAAAAACATCTCGGGATTATGATTTTAGGAAGAACCAATTTAAATAACAGATTCAACTAAACTCTACAGGCGCAGGATGTCGTCTAGCCCTCCTTCTAGCACCATTTTGTTGATGGTGTTGGACCCACAAACAAAGGGGATCTCCCCGGTATGAAGTTCAAAATACACCTCACAGCGTTTTGATGTAGGAGTCCCATCTGGTATAGTGGCCTAGTTTCCATTATCTTAGAGATTTGCCTTAGCTATTGTTGTTCATCACATGAGAGTGTTATGATTGTAACTTCAAAAAGAAGGGTGAGTATGCTTGGTGAGCGCGTAATGTAACTTGTGTCCAGGTTCTCTTACTGTAAGGGAGAGGGTAAAAATGAGCCTATAGATGAAAGATAGTAGTACCACCCAGAGAGAGACACGCGAAAACAACAAGGGTCTGTCCAACATTGAGTATAGTATTCCACATTAGACACATATATCATTAAAACCAAAGTGCACAGGAAAACACATACACCATCGACTAGAGTAGTCCACATGGAGGTGAGGGACGTTATAACCAAGAAAATAAGAATGGTCTATCTAATGTGCTATGGAGTAGTCCACACAGATGAGACAAGAATGATAAACAATACAACACATCTTCAACAATGTAAGTACTAAAATAACTAAAGTAGTTCAACTATCATAGTACAGGTTAAGTGAACATGCATTACAAATGTTTAAAGAATAGTTTTAGAAACGAATACAAAACATACATGGAAACGTGTTGTCCTGAGACAAGCTTCTGAATTAAGAAAAAGTTCCAAGACACTTATGTACCACATACATCACTAGTCCTAGTAGTGGGACATTGGAGCCATTCCTCACTCCTCAAATAATAGACTACAAAATTTTAAGGATATGTGGGAGGAGCCAAGGTGAAAATTCATTTTCCGATACAATGGAAGGGGTATATATAACCAAGGGTGATGCTTGACCCTTATGACACTTGGAATACCCTCATGAATATTCAACTTCCCATGACTTTTCAACTGTAGTGAATCTTCAAATTTTGTGTGCATCCATTGGAATTCACTTTACATCACATTCAGTTACAATAGATATCGCCCATAATGGTGATGTGGCCAAGACAGTTCATGACAACTCGACATGATAATGCTAACATGTACTAGCTAAATATGGTGTCCATATCAATTTTCTGAGTGATGGATGTAATCTTGGTGTGCTTTGTCTTCTCCTTCACATGGAATAGTGGCATGGGGTCTTTGATCATCTTGGTCTTGCTTGATGGTTCAATGCATGTGTTCCTTTTTCTTATTGCTTGACATGCCTAGTATTTCCTTCTAGCTACAAGCAAGTCTTCTAGCATGTGTGCTCCTTATTCATCCCATTCATCGTATCGCCATGATCTACCAATGTACATGTTCCTACAATTCACTCATGACAGGATGACATCAAATTGAAAACTTCCTAGTCGAGCATGATGCATTGTTCTCATGTTTCGGTTGATAGGGAGGAAGGACAACTCACTAAGACAGAGCATAACATAGTTCAAGCTGGAATGAGGTATTCTGGGAGGATAATCTGTGCTGTAAGGGAAAGATCCGCAGTGATCACTGGGAGGCAGGATTATGCAGTGAGAGTCACTAGTGTCAGCTGCGAGTTGGGATCTTGAAGGAGGGAGATTCTACGTAGTTTTCAGAGAGAAGATAGAGTGGGCTACAGAGGGACTTCTGGTCATTTTGGTGAAATTTCTAGAGGGAAGACAAAATACTAGACATGACTGTGCAATCTCTAGGAACAACGCAGGACAGTCAGCAGGGGAACTATCAGACACTTTTGTGCAATTTCTCGAGGCAAGGCAGAGTAAGGCAACAGATGACGAGCTAGGCATGTCTCTGTAATTTTTTTACGGAAGAGAAAGATATGTTGTAGAGGGGCCTTCTGAACATGGCTGCACAATTTCTCGAAGTATTTTAGGAGAGTAAGCAGGGAAATTGCCAAACATGTCTGTGTAGTTTTTGAAGGTACGGAAGGGCAAGGTAGTAAGGGTCATCTGGGCAGCTCTACGCAATTCTATGGAACGGTGCAGAGGAAGGTAGTAGATGATCAGCTAGGCATGTCTACACAATTTTGGGGAACAGTGTAGACACAGGTCTTAGAGAAGTGTAGGATCTTGGAAGGCAAGGAGTAGGGTTCATGACTATGCTTGAGGAATTCATAATTCATTTGGATAGAGAGGCATTTTTTGCACAATTCTTGGAGGTAGACAGGTTGCTCACCTTCGGGATTGCGTCTTGAAGTCGACCTAAAGGACAACCTCAAGCACTTCATAATTATGGGTAGTAGAGTATGGTGATTGAGGGTTGAGACTATGCAGTGTACCTCAGTCGGGGTCTAGTGTAATAGGGTTTTTCGTTCGGGTAGATTATCAGGAAAATGACTAAGTGTCAAAAGAAAACAAATTGTGCAGACTCACATTGTGAACATACACTTATCATACTTGACGACGAGACAACATAGACCATCGTGACAATAAGATGAAACATGCCCCCAGTTAGAATTTCTTGGAGTTAAGAGCGACAAGTGTGACACTTGTGATAGACCTTCAGATGTCTGAGATGAAACTTGTGTAACAGTGTTTACAAGTTTGTGTGTGGGTGCGAGGAATGTTTACATAGTGAAGACAACCCAAACGCACAAATACAAACCTTCAAACACACCAGAATGAGATCACAAGCATGATAAAGTAATCAACACGACGAAAGATGATTGCTGGTCAAACAAGAGAAAAAGGTGAAAAGATTTAAGAAGAGCTCATGGGGTAGTGTTTGAAACCATCAAAAGAAAAACCAAGGAAGGCTCTGAAATTTGGATGCGGGGCAAAATTTTGAAGGGTGTTGCAGTCGCTACAATAGGAATGTATATTTGTACTTACCTATTTTTATTTAACTTATCTTCAAAAATTATTATCAACCTCCCAATTGGCATACCCAAAAAGTAACCATTATTTTACTGTAACTTATTATATGAATACTTAACTTCCCCTGTTATGGGTTAACCACTACTGTTTTGGTTACATTTTTTTTATTACAACTTTCTGTTTAATAACATATTTCTATTTGTACAAGTTAATGAATATTACAATGGTTTACAACTAATTTTATTTACAATCTTAATTAATCATGAAAAGTAAATGCTAGTTCCATCCTTCAAAACAATCTAGAAATAATCGCTTTCAATCTCCAATTTTATAATTAATATACATCATACAAACAATAACTTTTATTCCCTATGTCGTAGCATATATATATGAAAACATTTAATAGTGGTTCTCATCCAGGGGGGATTCACTCAGTGAACCTCTAACATATCACGTGCATTTGTGGCATATTAAACAGTACCCTTAATTTGACTACATATTGGAAAATACCTCTAAGAAACACATTATTTAACCTCCTACCAATATGAACCCAATACATCTTCCCAATTTAGAAAACCTCTACTTTCAGTAGATATTGTAGGTATCGATTTTTTCATTAACATTTTTTATACTCCTTTATTTTTCATTAGCTTTAAGCTACATTTTTTTTATTTTCCAATATAAAAACACTTTACCACATATATATACCATAATATATTATGTCTTTTCTTCCTCAATAAATATCCCCCAATATGAATCGACGTGGTATGATATCGCTCCCTAGTGAAACCCTCGTGCTCTCATCTGAAATATTCATAGTTCTTTTTTATAAAACAAAAGAAACAACAAAATAGGAAATCCAAGGCCTTAACGAGTTAAACACTTATCTCCTATTTGATGACCAAAAATTTACAAGTGAGGCCACGACACCCTTCCAATAAGAAATTTGCTATTACGTCCAATCATCTCCCCCCGATCTCCTCAACTTCCGCAAAAGTCACTTAGATATAAATTATAATACATTGGCATCTGAACCTCCAAGTCTAGCCTACAATTTTTTCTTTCCTTCCACAAGGAAAATCTCTCTCTCCTACTACCTCTCAGCCTCTCCCTCTCTTCCTCCCATGTTCGCTTCCTCTCCCTCACTCACTCATTCCCTTACCCCCTACGTCACCCCCTCACACTCTCTCTTGCTCTCTCACTCTCTACCTCTCTTGTTCCCTCTCTCATCCTTTCTTACTTATCCCTCTCTTTCCTTGACCCCTTTATCTCCCTCATTTCCTTACTCCCTTTCCTTCTACATCACCCCCTCACCCCCTCTCTCACTCTCTCCCACTCTTTTCCCTCTCTCTTCCCTCCTCACCCCCCTCTCTCTCTTCTCCCCTCTCCCTAGGTCTATATCTCTCTCTCTCTCTTAATTTGTCTGTCACCCTCTCTTGCTCTAATTCTTTTGCTCCCTCTCCCATCCTCACTACCTCTCTCCCTCTCTCTCTGCCTCCTGCACTCCCTCTCACCCCACCCTTGCTTCCTTCCCCCCTCCCTCACTCCCCCCTTGCTCCCTCACCCCCTGTCCTTTTCCCTCTCTCTATCCCCTTCTCCCTCCTTCTCCCTCACTCACTCACTTTCGTAGCCCCTACATCACCTCCTCCCTCCCTCTCTCTCTCTCCCTGTCCTACTCCCTCTCTTGCTCTCTCCCTATCCTACTCCCTCTCTCCCTGTCTCTCACTCACACCCTCTCTCACTATCACCCTCTCCCTTTCTTACTCCTCTCTCTTCCTAACTATCCCTAGCTCGCTCTCTATCTCCCTTTTCCCCCCATCATGCTCCCCCACTTTTGGTCCCTCTCCCTGCCTCACTACCTCTCCCTCTCTCTCTCTCTACCCCCCTATCGTGATCCCCTTCTTTTGGTCCCTCTCTGTTCCTCACTACCTCTCCCTCTCTCTCCCTTCACCCCCCTCTATCGTGCTCACCCTCTTTCGGTCCCTCTCCCTTCCTCATTACCTCTCCCTCTCTCCTTTCCTCCCTCCCTACTCCACTCCCTCTCCGTCCCTCACTCTCTCTCCATATCCTCACTATCTCTACCTCCTCACTCCTTTTCCCTCCCTCTCTCCCTCCTCTCTCCCTTCCTCTCCCTCCCTCGACTCCTTCCCCCTTACATCACCCCCTCATCCCCTCTCTTGATCTCTCACTCTCCTGCTCCCTCTCTCTCCCTCACTCCCTCTCTCATACTCCTATAACCTCTCTCTCCCTCATTCCCTCTCCCCCTCACTTGCTATCTCTCTCTCCCTTCCATGCACCCTCCTTCTCCCTCTCTCCCTCATTCCCTTGCCTCGGATATTACCCCCCTCACTCCCTCTACTTCTCTCCCCTTCTCTTGCTCCCTCCCTCTCCATGGCTCCCTTATTCCCTTACCCATGAGTCACCCACTCACCCCCTCCTCTTTATCTCTCACTCTCCCTCTCACGTCCCTCTCTATCCCTTGTTCCCTCTTCCCCTCTCTCTCCCTCCCTCCAATGCTTCCTCACTCTTCGAGCTCTCCCATGCCCTTTGCCCCTTATGTTGCCTCTTCACAATCTTTCTCACTTTCTTACATTCCCTCTCCCCCTCTCTCACTACCTCTCTATCTCTGCATTATAGTTCTACTTGTATAAAAGTAAACATTTGAAATAATATGTTTACACCAATACAAATAAACAATAAAAGTTATTTATAGTAATAATAAATACTTAAAATAACCTATCAATATAGATATAATTGGTGATAAATAACCACTATCAAAATAATAAATAGAAATAAAAATGCAACTTCATTACATACGGTCAACAATTATGCATTACATAAAAAACCAATCATATATATATAATTTCAAATAATGATGTATTTCATAACAACGACCTACATAAACTTCTGGCTGTCCCCGTAATATTGAACGATGTCGATGTAAACTTATGTTTGTAATCCTTCCATAATTGCAAAAAAGCTATTAGATAACTAGATTTCTTCTGAAAATTTCTCAAGATGAATTTATTTGAAGATGAGAACGAGTGTAGCATTTCAAATAATGAAAATTTTCATAATAGGGAAGGCAAAGCCATATACTAAGAGTTGGGGTAAAAGCCTTGTAGGTTTAGCCGGGTAATATACAAGTTTAGGCTGCTATTTCAAAAGGCATGTCTTGTCTTATATCGGACATCCATTAAAGCATAATGGTAGCTGTGATAAGATGTCATTAGGTCTCCGCTAAAGGTTAATGATGACTGCAATAACAAGTTGACAAGGGAGAAAAGCTAGTGAAGCCACCAAAACAAGTATAATTAGTCCAAACCACCTTAACCTGCAGCTTAAGGAGTCAAGTACTTCCTTTCTATAAATTTCTGGATGATCTTATCATTGTAAGGAGTGAAGAAATACAATGAAGCACATTCCTTTTGACAAATTTCTGGATAATCAGGTCTTAATATTTAGAATGGAAGGACAACCTATATCTATGAATTGATGACTAAGGGTAGTATTTAGGGTTTCTATGGTATAAAAACCCTATGTCAACCTAAATAGTCTGAGAACTAACTTGATATATTTACAACAAAAAATGACCATATCTGAAGCCCTGTTTGATGCAATAGACCACATCTTGAAATCCAGCATCATATTGTTCACAAGAGCTGTTGAGATTGTGCATTTGTCATCTCGCTAAAGAAAGCTCCTCTTATTCACGAAAGCTCGTAAAGTCGTTAGGGTATACATAGATATAGATTTTAAAACCCATAAATTTTCTAGAATTTAAATTAACCAGCACTAAAATATGCACTATTTAGAAAAAATTATATAAGATTAAGTTTCCAGAGTTTGTACTCGAAACTAAGAAAAATAATTATGAGTTTAAACCTCAAGTTTTAAAATAAAAATATCAAATAAATCCTAAAGCATCCAGACTAAATATTAATACCCACGTAAATGTTAACTCAAAATCATGTGCAAATAACACAAAACCATGTGCAAATATCAAGATAAGAGAGCCATTTACGCAAGAGCATGAGCAGAATTCAATCTCACTGTACCTGTGCAAGTCTGATGAGAGTAACGACCGGGGTTTGTTTTATGGGAGAGCCAAAGAAATCGTTGAGAGGCTAATAGTTCACAAATGTAGTCCCGCTTGTAACCAGCCTTGAACAATAATCTTTAGTGGGACAAAAACTGATCAATTTGTGTAGTCAAGAAGTGACCAAGAAGCTGCCAATGCCATGCCATACCCTCCTCTACCCATCAAATGTGAAGATAGAGACCAAGAAGCTGCCAACGCCATGCCATACGCTCCTCTGCCCATCAAATGTGAACATAGAGACCAAGAAGTCTCGTCTCCCACCCATTAACAGCGGCCAACGCACACATATCCATGAAGACAAAAGATACATCGAGACAACGCGAAGCCAGAAGAATCACATCAAGATGTGATGGTACTCAAGATTTTACCTGCTAATTGAAGTTTTGAACAGATGCTGCAATTTTTCATATCCATACCAATTCCAGTGGATTGATGGAGCTTGGCGCAGAAGAGATGGATTCGATAGTTAATACAATGAGAATAAAAGCATGTGTTAGGAAAAAGTTCTTTGTCCTCGAACGGAGAACCATTGGATACCGTTCTTGTAATCAAAGGTGTCATTCTTGTAATCATCCCACGGTTTTGGATGTTATACTCGCAATCAACCTGCCATTCTTGTAATCATCCAACGGTTGGTTTAATTTGCAGCAAGTCTTGCAATGCTTTAATTATGAGAATAGAATACCAATAAAATAGAATAGAATACCAATAAAATAATGTGTCAGGGAAAAGCTCTTAGTCCTCCAACGGTTTTCTGTGGGAAACATTGGATGCCATTCATGTGATCAACCGTCCCATTCTTGTAATTATCCAAAACCGGGATGCCGTTCTTGTAGTCAATGGTGTCATTCTTGCAATCATCTAGCGGTTTTGGATGTTGTTCTCGTAGTCAAGGTGGAAATCTTGTAATCACTAGCGGTTGCTTTAATTTGCAATAAATCTTGCGATGATTTAATTATGATATAGAAAACTTTCACCCACTCCAGCTCCTATTTGTTAAATAACATTAACACTTCCTTTTTAAGTTCAACCTTAAATTTATTATACTCTATAAATAATAACAATAATTATTTATTTCTTGGGTTCCACCTTGTATCATATTGTTTTAATTTTAAACATTAAAATAAAATTTTAGAATTTTAATTAAATAAAACCAAATTTTATTATTACCTTATCTTATTGTTACTAATTTTAAAGTTAAATAATTTAATTTAATTTTGCCCATCTTATTTTTATTAATTTACTAATTTGATACTATTCGAATTTAATATATCACTAATTTGATACTATTTATGTAGTATATTTTTAGGTTTCGATAATAGGTCAAATTTTAATTTAATATATTACTAATTTGATACCATTCGAATTTAATATATCACTAATTTGATACTATTTATGTAGTATATTTTTAAGTTTCGATAATAGGTCAAATTTGAAATAAAAGAGAGTAAACATAAAATAGATCAGAATTAGTTATTTAGGTTTTCTAGTATTTTTTTTAATTTATTTTTAGGCTTCGATAAAAAGTAAGATTTGAGATAAAGGAGAATAAACATAAAACATACCATAATTAGTTTATTTAGGTTTTCAAGTACTTTTTGTTTTTTTAACTAAGGGAGGTAATTTTATAAAGCACTAAGTTGTCATATTTTTTATTTGTAAAAATATCTTTATTGGTTTTTTAAATAATAATTATAATTTTTTATTTAAATATAAATAGATATAAGGGAAATGTTTATTTATATTTATTTTTATTTAAATAAATTTAATCTAATTTAATCTAATGTTCTTAATTTAAACTTTGTTTGAATTATTATTATATTAATATATTTTAATATTTAATTTTAAATATTATTATTAAATAATCCCTTTATTATTATCTTTAGTTTTACACAATTTACATACTTTATCAAAATTGAGCTATTTGAAAGAGTTAAATGATTAAACAATATTATTAAAGTAATAATTAATAATTATTATATAATGAACTTTGTAATATTATTATTATAATTTAAATTTCATTTGTGCTTTTCTTACTATTTTTTATTAATTATATTATTTTAAAAAATTATCATAATCCATTATATTTATTTTAATTTTTTTTTCTACTTTTAACTTCATTCATAAATTGTATTAAATATATCACTCAATAAAACATTACCATACATCTTGATAGTTTAACAAAAGCATATCAAAGCTAATTATAAATTATTTAAACATAATTTTTATTAATACCACATATTACATGTATCTTAAACATTCTTAATCATGGATCTATCAAATGTTGAAAAAGGTCATAATTTTTAAACTAAAATCATTTTCACCCATTCTATTTTTAGTTTAATATATTACTAATTTGATATCATTCATATGGTATATTTTTTGGTTTGGATGATACATCAAATTTGAAATAAAGAAGAGGAAGCATAAAATATATACCCTAGCAATTGTTATTTAGGTTTTGAAGTACTTTTTGGTTTTTTTTTTTGCAAAGAATGTTATTTTATAAAGTAATAGGTTGTGATATTTTTTATTTGAAAAAATATCTTTGTTGGTTTTAAATAATAATTTTATAATTCATTTATTTAAATAAAAGTAAATTTAAGTGAATTTTAGTTATATTTATATTTAACTTAAATAAAATAAAATTTACTGTAATGCTTTTTTTAAATTTGTTTCAATATATTAATTTTTTTAAGTAAGGTTAATATATTAGTATGATACAAAAAGGGTAGTTATAGTGATTCTTGGCCACAAAGGAACCCGGCCTCAATGAGCATGCATCCATGATAGTATGCATCCATCATAGTTGTTTGTGACTGCCCCAACAGAGGGGAAACCAGTCCAAAGATATGTCCAAAATATATCCAAAAATTAACTCACACAGGGGTGGCAAATTTAAACAGATCATTACCAAGACCAACAGTTTATCCTGACTAGACCAACAGACCAACAATTTATCTCGAGGACACGTAAGACTGGACAAAAACTAAACCAAGAACAAGACAGAAATTCCACCTAGCAAGCACGACAAGCAGCGCTTAGTCTTTCAGAGCAGGCTCCTCCACAATTGGATGCACCTAGTCATTCGGGTTGTCTGGCTCGCTAGTTCCCAGTAACTGTTGGCCTTCCTCCATGCAAGCCTCAACATGCGGGCCTGACGTGTCATCTGGACGACTATCCGAGGCCTGTGTGTAACTGTGAATGCCTGTCTTAACATGTTGACTGCCAGCAATGGCTTTGCCCTGCCTTCTGTTCTAACCTTCATCAGCTTCCTGCTCATCATTGTTGCCGCTTTTGCTATTGCTTGGGCCATCTCTGTTCACCTCCTCAATACAATTATCTAGGGGAGCATGCTGCTCAGTCTCTTCTATAATGGTGATTGATACAATAGCTATTATAACCAGGCGGTTCAAAGAGTTGCGAAACCGAAACTGGGTGGTGTGAGGAGTAGGATGCAGAGGCAAGGGAAAGGTTGTGGTGCGAACAGCCACAACTTCACGGCTTGAATTATGGAGGCCTGCTCCGCCTCTACCACTTCTTGTATCTTGGTACTGGCCTGCGAAATTTTGTTGGTGGGGATGTTCAGCAGAGGAGGCAGGGGAAATAGAGTTGGGACAAGGTAGAGCAGGCGAATGAGAACTTCCATCGTTCGTGCCACCACGCCAATTGTGCATATGATGGCAGACCAAAGTAAGTCAACAGGAACATAAGAGGAATTGACAGAAGAGCTATGCGAGGAAGTTATATAGGGTTGGAGGTTGTGAGCCGAATTGCAGAAGATGGTGTGGGAATGGTGGAAGCCATTACCCAAATCAATGCAGCTCACAAGCCAACATATGTGACCAATATTGGTGCGTTCATTCGACTCTCTCGCCTGGGGAGGGTAGACACATTGAATTAGGGGCAAAATAACAAGAAATTTCTTCGGTCCATGGTTAAGTGGGTAATGGCCCTACCTCAACTAGTGCATGCATTAAATGGCTCCTGCAAGGTGCCATGAATTCCATTCACGGTGGCTTTGGAAAGGTTGCAGAGGGCCATGTGGCTACCTTGTCCGCCACCACTCCGTCTAATCAACTTAACTACCATAGTTAACATTCGCATCTCGGATGTTTCAATAGATTATTAGTATGATATATATTTTAATATTTATTTGAAATAATTTAATATTAAATAATTTTTCTTATTTATGATAGATTTTTTGGCGTAAATCACATTGTATTTCATTTGTTGACGCGTTTCAAACCAACAAATGTGGTTCATGGCCAGGACAAGTTGAGG
>APFE030740468.1:0-13002 GCA_000404065.3 Pinus taeda | reverse complement strand
TGAATATTAAGTTATTAGTTAGTTAAACAAGGTATTAAATAAATAAGTATATAAAATATAAAAGTAAAAAAAGGGGCATAATATTTTTAGTTATATATATATGATGATGATTATGATGATGGTTAACGTCGGCTGAGACCAAACATTTGTCTATTGGTCCTAAAGAAACAAAGTATTTATTTTGATTTAAGATTTTATTCCGATGCTCAAAAAGTTTGGAGAGAAGCCTCGTGAGCTCACTATAATTTTGATAGTGTAAAAGGCTAGGAAGGTTAGTATTGTAACAAAGATTGTGAAACTGAGATCTAATGTGGTTGTACGTGGGACACTCTAAGAGGAAGTGGTTTTCATCCTCGATGTTTCTATTCTCACATAGATGGAATATCCTTTCCATCCATGGTGCTTTAGGAACTGTCGAACGACCTGTTTCACTATGGAGCTCATGAGAATTCATTTTAATGTTTTCTATATTAATTTTCTTCTTTGAGCTAGTTAAAATAGAGAGATACTTTTGATCTTCTAGGGTGGGGTTGATGACCTTCCTATAATAACTTAAATTTCTTTTAGCTGCTAAATCTTTCTCACCCCACATTTTTTCTTTGAACTTAGACGTAACAATGTCTTTAGTGTTATTAATGTTTCGCAATGCATCATTCTGGTTGATCTCCCAAAATTTCATAGCTAGGCTCACAATAGGGGAAATACTTGCTTCTATAAGAAGAATAGGATATGGTGTATTACTTTTAATTTTCAGGATATATGTTATAAAACGCTTCTAGATTTGCTCAATCTTTCTCCATGCTCCTCTAGAGATGTTGCAACCCCAAACCTCATAGATATATAAGATAACATGAGTGACTAAAGTTTCCAAGAGGAACTTCTTTTTATCCCACATTACTAGGTTTGCAATTTTACAATTATTTTCAAGACCAAAATAAGCTTTCTAGCCCCCATTAATCCTTTTCTCAATGCTATGGTTCTAGTTGAGCTTGTGATGAATATCAATTCCTAGGTACTTGTAAGAATATACTTCCTCCAAGTTATTATTGTCATACATAAAATTAGCATAAGTGTACTTCTTGGATTTGATAATCATATATATATAAATTAATTTTAAATTATTATTAAGTTATTAGTTATTTATAAAGGTATTAAATGAATTTATAAAATATAAAAGTAAGGTGTTAATCTTAACTACACTGCCATGTTGTTAATCTTAATGCCTTCTAGTTGCAACTCGTTCGCAAAATGCTTTTTCCGTAAGTCTCTATGCTTCGATTATGCAGGTATCTACGCCAACGTCAGATACTTATTCCCACACACAGAAGAGGACATACCCATAAATGGTTTCTAGGTAAAATAAATTACAGTTCTACATTTGGATAGTCTTAGTTAGGGTTGAGGTTAATTTGCACATTTTCTCCATTACTAACCCTTAATTTATTTTATTTATTTGTAGAAGTTTGGGCATGGCGTGATGCAGGAGATTCCTCATAGGTAATTACTTTGGAATGTTGTAGCGAATGCCCATTCTTAAGCTACCCTCATGGTAATTTTGACTAGTTACAACATGTCTTGAAAATAGGTTAGGTGATGCCCAAACCCTTGTTCTTTGGATGTATAGGGGTCATGGTGGCAAGGTACTTACTATTGGTCTTTTACTTTGCCATATACCAAGTTTGAATGGTATTTTATTTCATGACTCCCTTAGCCTCTTAGGGGATTCTGATTGTAATAGGGAAATTTGCCAAGAGATACGAGATGGTGTTTCGATGTTCTATTAATATTATTTTGTGCATTGTTGATGTTTTTGTAATTGTATTGTGGGGTTTCAACCCCTTTTATTTCCATTGGTTTATTAAGCTGAAAACTTGTTTGACGGCACAACATTGCTAAATATTAAACATTGATCAATATCACAATTGTTATTTATTTTTCTTGGACAAAGGACTTGGCCCCTCACTGGCGGAAACATTTAAGCTACATATATTATATCTTTTCTTTATTTTATATGTATATTTATCGAATTTGTCTCCTGTTAATTTGTATGTAGTTGAGATCATGTGTATGCTTTTATATATGCAATTTTAGAAACTAATGGATGTCGGATTACCAATTTATTATCTCTAAATTAATAAGTTTTCCTTTTTATTCCCGTTGTGGACATAGACCCTTCTTGTGGTTTCAATATAAACAAAACCAGACTCTAAAGCCTAGTGGACATCCCTCAAAACCATTTCTTTAGGTTGTGCCAATAAGGTTCGCCGTGAAGAATAAGTTTGGGTGATGTCGCCACACTCAATTCAGATTAATCTTCTTTACACAGTTAAAAGTATAATCCTCTTCGACTTAGCTTCTTGAAATATTAGAAAACCATCACTTCTATCTCTTATGGGACTGTCTATTTGTACTTAGATATTTGTATTTAACTTCTCTTAGAAAATTATTATTAGCCTCCCAATTGGCATACCTGGAAACTAAGCATTATTTTACTGTAACTTATTATATAAATAATTAACTTCCACTGTTATGTGTCAACCACTATTGTTTTTCGTTACATATTTTAATGACATATTTATATTTACCAACCCATTCCTATTTGTACTCTTTAATGAATGGTACAGTGGTTCATAACCAATTTTATTTTCAATCTTAATTAATCATGAAAAGTAAATGCTAGTTTGAGTCTTCAAAACAATATAGGAACAATGGGTTTCAATTTCCAATTCTGTAATTCATATAAATCATAGAAACAACAAGTTTCAATCCCTGTGTCGTAAAATATATATATGAAAACATTTAACAATGGTGCTCGATCCGAATATTCACAATGGTTCTTTTTTTTAAAACAAAAGAAACAACAAAATAGGAAATCCAAGCCCTTAACCAGTTAAACAATTATCTTCTATTCGATGGCCAAAATTTTATAGGAAAGGCTACATGACCCTTCCAATGAGAAATTGGCTATTACATCAAATCTTCTCCCCCCAAGCTCCTCAGAATCCAGAGCAGCTGCCTAGATAGTTGTTTTAATTCACTGACATCAGGACCTCCAAGTCTAGCCTATAATTTTTTCTTTCCTTCCATAAGGAAAATCTACCTATTGAAGTCTTTCCCACTGCTTCTGATCCAACTCAAGGAATTCACTTCTAGGCATCATCGTACCTTCCTCTTTCCACCTTACTCTCCATATCCTTCCTTTTGAAAAAGAGAGAGAAGAACTAAAAAATAGATAACTACTTCTAACGGTTAATTATTAGATAAGAGAGAATTATTGAGTTTCCATCTATAAATTCCATAACTTCTAATAGAGACCATGTGTGTATTTTTTTAAATAAATAAAACCAATAACTAATTACCATTTCAAATTATTCTAGAATCCATATCTTCCTCTACTTAGTAAATTACTAGGTTCACCATAGTAAAGTAACTAATTAGATATCTACAACACCTGGGGATGTCACATCTCTCCTCCCTTGAGCGTAACACAATCCACAGTGTTTATCTTTATGACCATTGATGGAACAACTCGGGATATTCCTCATGCATAAATCATTTTCCTTTCTAGGTTGCCTCCTCTTAGCTAAAGTTCCTCCACCTCACTTTAACCTGGATGATAGCTCATTTTCGTAGCATTATTTCTCTCTGGTCGAGTATACGTAGAGGTTCTTCCAGAAACTCTCAGCCTAGTTCGACCTGCGACAATCACAATTTAGTCATTATTCTGACATATGGGTATATATGAAGAGGTTTATATTCACCATTTTTAGTACCCTTTACCTATATATCCTGCCAATTTATAATGTGCATGTAATCATATATATAATTCTTTAAAAGAGAGACTTGGAATACATTTTGAATATGAATGTCACTAGATAATGAAAGCTGGTATGAAACTAGTCCTACCCTTTCTAAGATCTGATAATTTCCACGAAACTGGGGTGCTAGCTTTGCACACTTTCCCCACCTAAGAGTACTCATTTTTAGATTAACCCACAAATAAACATGATCACCGACCTAGAATTCTCGCTAGTTTGTTTTCTTATCCACATAAGTTTTTTGTCTATCTTGAGAAGCTTTTAGACTTTACCGAACTTTTTTCACCATTTTTTCCATTTCTTCTAACATATTAGGTCCCAAGTCCATTTTATTCTTAGGACTATTCTAGTTTGTAGGTATTTGACATTTCCTTCCATAAAGTACCTCAAAGGGACTCATTTTTAGTGATTCATGGTAACCATTATTATAAGAAAATTTCACTAGGTGAAGATATTCTTCCCATTTTCCTGGTTGCAACATTACGTGCATATGTATCATATCCTCAACTCGGGGGTATGATCGTATTATGCTCTGCCATGCATATGCTATTCATCAATTTGGTTGATAGTGATACATCTTCAACGCTTCTTGACTCACTTAGTATGACCATATGTTTATGGGTTATATCAAGTACTAAAGTGAAATTTATTACCCAACCCTGTGAAAAGAACCCTCCAAAAGGTGGAGGTGAATTTCACATCCCGATCATAAATTATAACTCTAGGCATTCCATGCAACATGAATATTTATTTCATAAATATGTCTTCCACTTGTGTCGTCTAGTATGTGGACTTAAAAAGACTGAAATGAGCTAGTTTGCTCAATTTATCCACCACTACCATGATAGAATCATTTTCTCTCTTCGATTTGGGTAACTTGATTATGAAATCCAAGGTAATTGTGTCCCACTTCCATTTAGGAATGGGTAAAAGATGCAAAAAAATAGGAGGAGGATTCTGACTCTTAGCTTTAACTTGTTGACATTGTAGGCATTTTTCTAAATATTTTACAATACCTTTCCTCATACGAGGCCAATAATAACTTGTTTTAATTGCAGAAATAATTTTTGATATCCTGGATGAGCGGTATAAGGATTTATATGGAATTCGTCTAATATAAATTATTTTATTGATAATTGGTTAGGGATATACATCCTTTCTCTAAACATCAGCAAGATGTCATGATTATTACCGTACTCATTTTGTTTTCCAGCATTTTTTAAAAGTTAAGTTTGTTGCCAAGCATATTCATATTCTAGGTCTTTTAGAGAAGCTTCTTTAATTTGCTAAGAAAAATTAAACTCCACTCAATTATATGAAATATCATATATGGTAGAAATATCACGATAGATCAGCTAGTCCTGATACCATGTAGAAATTATAATTATAGATTAATCTTATAATGCAATATCTTTATCATAACAATCCACCTTGGTCCTATGAAGATACAAGCAGTCCATACCAAGCAACATACTGTATGATCCCAATGGAACTACATTAAAATGTTTTGAGGTAGGCATACCATTCAACTCAAATACATAAGCTCTTACCCAATGGCTTGGCTTTCTTGAACTCATCTAGAAAATATACGCTCCCACTCCTCCTGTAAGGATGATAACGATGGTGATCACGGTACCTATCAGAACCAGAACCGGAATAGAACCTGTGTCCATCACCTCTCCTATCTGGTGTATCCAAGATCCTTTCATCTATGATAGTGTCATCCTATCCAACATGTTCCCACCATTAGATCTACTTCAATATCCCCCATTAGTCCTATCCTCTTTCCCATGGCTGATCTTGAGCAATTCTTATTTCTACAATTCTGACAACATCTGAAGGATTATTGCATTAAATTATACTTGTTTATCCTATCCCTGAATGATTATGTCATTATCTACTTTGAAACTTCTTATTTATGTTGTAAAACTACTCAATGTGTCTATTAAGTTAGAAGGGTGCCCACCACAATGCTTCTCATTTGATCCATAGGGAGAGTCTCGTGAATAATATTCTACCATCTTGTTAGACATACTTGATCTTCTTCTTGCAAGTATACCATGTCAGCTTAAACAAAAACATAACATAATCAACATACCTCAATATAGTTCAAGGAAAGATATCTCATTTTCAAGATCAACCAGACTAGCACAACACGTATATAAATATAATCATATCATCATATAATCATCATTTCAACCATTATCAAGTTATCAATGCATGACCATACCAACCACACACCATGATCTCATGCACAACAACTATAACCATGTCAATGTATGCATAATGATGTATAGATGCTAACATGCATAATAAGTGCATAACTAATATAAACTCATAATGACCACATCAAACACAAACACCATCAACATTTGCATGGTGACAGAACAACAACCATGAACTTCAGCATGCATACACAACAAGCACATAAACTAGAAACATGAAGAACACATATGTAATCAACATGTATGCACGACCAACACATTCCGCCCATCCATTCCAAGGGGTGAACACTGCTCTGATACCACTCTGTAACATGCTTCTCCCACATTTACGCAAGATAATTGATCCATTAGGGTAAACATGTGAAAAAAGACTACTATGATTTGAGTTAACTCCCCATGTACTGTTAATGAAGTGGAATCGGCAAAACAAACCAATCTAACCTGACTGAAGAACTATAGACCCTTCAGGAGACAACCAGCCCTTCTAGGTGCCTAACACCTAAGACAACTTGTATTTTTAATAAGATAGACCCTTAACCACTCCCATGACAAGCCATGTATATCAATGAGGCCCTCTAGTTTCCCCCACAACAAAGAATGTTAGTGGTTGTGGCCTATTTTAGGAAATTTTGTGCGAGTGACCCGAGATTTTGTGCCACTTTTTCAAGGCTAGGACTTAGGCCACTTCCTAGAACTTCAGGAAACTTATAGGAATGTTAAATAACAATGAATTAAATCTACTAATGCAAACATTGTTACAAGGAATTGACCATACCCTTACTTTCCATGACATACATTTTGTTAAACATATCATAAATATGAAATGTATAGGTCATAACAACATATCTGAGTATAGGGGTCTCATACATATCTGATAGTCACAAACAAGGATTGATGCCTTATCAAAATAGTCACATTATCATCCATTAGGTCATATATTCATTCACATCTCATGTACTAATCAAATCATGATGAGATCTATAACAAAAGTGTGTCATAAACCATACTTATAACTAGCATATAACTAACAGAAACAACAAGAATATAACAACCATAAGACCACAAATGAACAAGTACATTTACACATGAAATACCAAAGGATAAGGAAATATTATTAATGAATGCATAAGCCAAACAAACTAGGGACTTCCACGAACCACCCGACCATAGATTGGGTGAACCAAATATTTCTTTCAGCCAACTGCCCTTGTGCCATATTCGAAGCATGAATGTAGGACTCACAATAAAAGTAACAAGGGCTTCCTCGGGATTTACCATATATCCCACCAAGCGATTACTAGGCCTAAATACCTAATCAATACAACCATGGTTCATCACAATCATGCTAAATCACTAGGCCTATACAAGCATGGATGCCTCTGGATCTGCCCACTTAAACCATGAGGAATTTGTCTGTCTCAAACTCTCAGCTTTACCATGTATCCCTCACACCCCTTCCCCCTCAATCACCCCATCATCCTCTCTCTTTCTATTTCACCCTATATCTCTCTCCCGCTCTTCCTCTCTCTTTCCTTCCCTCACTCTCTTCCTCTTCCACTAACATTTTCCAACTCTAATTTTGTCTCTCTCTCTCTTTCTCACTCTCCCTATGTGCCATTCCCTCTCCTCACCCCCTCTCTATGTCCCTTATTCTCTCAAGGCATCTACCAGTGCCTCACCTTCTCTCTCCTTCTCTCTCTCTCCTCACTGCCGGACCCGAACGTATATATATCATATTTTAAAGTCCCACAGGTTCGCCTTTATACATATATGTTGATAAATGCCAATTGCAATTTGCAATGGTTGGACCCGATATTACATTCATTATGGTTAATTATTTTGTCGGGTCTGCGGCCATTATAACATTTATATATATATGGTTCTTGTGCCAATTGCGATATTTTATAATATATTTTAATTATAAAAGGTTTACACATAAATCCTACATTTTCATAGTTATGCGGCCTAAAGGTGCATAAGTTAAGTTTTACATGGATTATCAAGCTGATTTCAATTTGCGATGGAAGTTAACAGAGTGTTGTATGGGCAAATTTGACAGGTTATAAAGAAAGATTTACTCTTTTTGAGTTCCGAAATAATGAGAAGTTAACATTAATTTTTCTTTGTAATGTGGAAAATCAGGGATTAGACCTGAGGTTGAAAAGGAAGACAGATCCGGTATATATTTCTTTGCATTTTGGCCAATCAGAATGCCCAATATTATAGAAACCAAGCACATTGCATTACGACTTAGAGGAAGTAAGCATCATTAGAGTGTTTCCAGAGGAATTCAGCAGCGAGCCAATAAAGCAAGCTAGCAGTTACCATATCCTTCTAAATTCAGTTTTGTTTTGTTATTCCTTATTCTTCGAGGTGTTTTTACCCTCTGTAAATTTTGTAGGAGTTTTATTTCATATAGTTAGAAAGCATTATATAGGTTTTATAAATCAATAATTGTTCCAAAATGTATAAAAAGTGGAAACTTTACATGAAAGGGTTGGAATTTTGGAGAACTAGATCACTGTATTCCTGATAACATCATTGATTAATGAAACAACCAAAAGTTTCTATGATTTGTTACATATAATTTGTAAGTTTCACTATCATCTCTCATGCAATGTTTTCTTATTTTTAAATGTAGTAATGAAGCTGCATGGTAAAATCCCTTAAAGAGTGCTCCTATACTTAAAGTCCTCACTTCATTTCCAAGCTATAGATAGTAGTTTCTGTGAAAGGCCAGCATATTGTCTATGATTTATTTCTCATGATCATAATTCCTGTAAGTTATAGATAACAGTTGTTGTGAGAGATCATCATATTTTCTTTAGCTTCCCCTTCAAATTTTCCTCATTCATCATTTATACTTAGCAACAAATGACATTCTAAGATGTTCTCGTCATACATGTATTAAGAGTCTAAGGCCAAGTTTTCCAAGTCTTTCATTTGGGAATATAATAAACAATAAGTGACAATAAATAATATTTATTAATTTCTTAAGCACAATTTCCCTACAGCCAGGAAATTGGTTTCTTAAGGAACAACATTAATTGGTGTTGCTGCTGGGGAGAGAAGACAAGAAGATTTTTCCTTGGCTTTCAATATTTTCCTCTGGTTCTTCAGTGAGGAGGAAATATTTGGTCTTTTGAATCAAAGCAATAATTTTGGCTTCAAGAAGGCCCCATACAAGATGAGACACTTCACAAAAGAAAGTTCAAGCTCTTTCAGATCTTCAAAGGCTATTTTCTAAGAGGGTTAAAAGTTCTAAGATTCCAACTACACCAATTCCTACATTGTCTGCATCAGGTAGCAATTCACTTGAACACTCATCTGACAGAGACTCGTGTTTTTTATCATCTTCATTTCAGGAACCTAGCTGTCAAGAACAATCTTTTGAGTTTGTTACTTTTCATTTGCTGTAATTATTCAACCTCATCCAATAACCACATTACCTCCTTTGAACATTACATTTACCTCTCAGTCAAGTTCCACATCTGGTGGTAATCAAAGTTAAGTGAACATGGTAGCACCTGCATTCTTAATGAATAGGTATGCACCTCTTTAATTACCACAACCCTACAATAAAATGCCATAGGATTACCTTAAAACTCTTCCACGTTTTTCATGAGAAGATGAACATTAGAGAATCATGTAGTAGTATTTTGTAATTTTGCAGAAAGCCTAAATGTTGAACATTTAGATGTTTTTTAAGACTTTTTGTTCAGTGTCTAGATGGATAAGCAAGGAAATGGTTTAAAGGACTTCCCAATAATTCTATTCCTTCTTGGGAAGAGATGGAACGTGTGTTTATTTTGAGATGGGGAGAAAAAATATACAATGGATATTCATTAACATAATTTAATGCCATAACGAAGAAGTTTGATTAAACTATGGCTGAATTTGTCAGAAGATTTAACAAGTTGTACAATAGTCTCCCAACAGAGATTAAGTCTCCTCCTACTGGTGTGAAAATAACTTTTGCAGGGGATTTTGAATCAAACTTTATTTACATTAAGGGAAAGGAGAGCTCCAACCCTTGATCACATCCAAAGAGATGCTTTAGAGATAGAAGTGAATCTGGTGGCTGCGTGCAAACAACCAAAAACACAGCTTTCCCAAGACAAGGGAAAGGCAAAGATAGAGTCCTCTCAAATTCAATCATTGGAGGATATGTGTAATATAATTAAAATCATGTTAGATAAGTTAAATATGTTAGAGTTAGAAAATAAGAACTCTCAATGACAAACAAAATTTAATAAGAACTTTAATCCCCAATTCAGAAGACAACCTTTGCAAATTATGCAAAAGGAGAGAAAAGATCAAAATCAAATTCAAGCACCATTATGTATAGAAGCAGATCCTGGTGAAGAGCAACCTGAAGATCATATTTCCACATTATCTGCAGTTGATGAAGATGAAATCGACATTGAAGGAGAAGAGTATGTGTATGATGAAGCAGATGATATTCATGATGGAAATCAAATTAATGAATATTGGAAACAATTTTCTGATTTTATGCTGGCTATACTACATAAAAAATATGACCTGAGATCTAGGAAAATATCGAGAAATCAAGAAAATGGAGGTAGGAAGGAAGTTTCAACTTCCTCATCAAAGGCGACTCCCCAAGAATATTAGCGTGAAAAACAAGTTAATAAAGGAAAGCAATAGCAAAATGCGAATGGCAAGACATAATTGCTTCGAGGTAAGTCTCCTCAGGATCAAACTGGAAAAATTCATTTGGAGAAGCTTGTTTCAATTCCTCTAATTCCAGTCATAAAGAAAGGTGAAGATGATAATGAAAAAACTAATAAATAGGGTGACTTGTTTAGTCTTACCAAGGAGTTGGAAAATGTAAGAATACAAGTTCCCCATCCAAAATTGGCAAAAACACCTACTTATCAAAAGTAGATTTCTGAGTTTGTTAATCTAAAAGAGAGTGAGAGTGATACTGTAAATCTGCAGGAAGATAAACTAGTAGTGGTTTTTCGCCCGCATGTAGATGAAATAGATTATTCAATACCTCATTTCTATATATCCCTATTGGTTCATGATTTCCTTTTAAATAATTGCATTTTTGATTTGGGGGCTTCACATAATCTTATTCCTTTATCAGTGATGAAGCAACTAAATTTAAAAGTGACCAAACCTTACAGAGATTTGTATTCTTTTGACTCAAACAAGGTCAAGTATCTGGGGTTTATTAAGGATCTGACAATGTCATTAGCCCAAATCCTAGCTAGAAGCTTGGTCATGGATGTTGTAGTAGAAGATATCCCTACTAGATTTGGAATGCTTCTATCTAGGGCTTTGGGGGCTAAATTGGGAGGTGTTTTGAAGTTGGATTTTACATACATTGTTATACCAGTTTTTTATGGGGAGGAGAGGAGATTGTACAAAGGAACTAGGTTTGTAAAAAAAATTACAAAAAACGGAGCAAGCAACTCACCTGTGTGTAGTCAGGAGAAGGATGATTTTGCTTGTTTCACACTACATGATAATGCAGAGCTGGCTAAAGATAATCAGAAGTAGTTTGCTTCATCCAATGTAATTACAAAGCTGCAAACGGAAGAAGTGTGGAAATGTTTCTTTGATGGAGCTTACTCCAAGGAAGGAACAACTGTTGGTTTAATTCTAATTGCACCTGGAGGTAATTTGTTTCCTTTTTCTTTCAAATTAGAGTTCGAGGCAAATAACAACATGGAAGAATATGAGTCCTAGATTATGGCGCTACAAACGGCCAAAGAGATGGGAGTGAAGTCAATTTTTGCTTTTGGAGATTTGGAACTAATTATTAAGGAGATAAAGGATCACTGGAAAACAAAGCATCCTAGACTCCAAGCATACAGAAATGAGGTACGGGATTTGATTGAAAATTTCTTTGAAGCTTTTAACATTCAATTCATTCGAAGGGATGAAAATAGATTGGCAGATTCATTGGCTATGGCTACTAGCACTTTCAAACCTCTTATTAATCCAAGATAAAGATATGAGGTAGAAATGAGATACAGACCTTTTGTTCGTGATAATGTTAAGAACTCACAAGTTTTTGAAGATGACCAACATATTAAGGAGTTTTTGAATATGGTTGAGGAGTTCCAGGGTACAGAAATTGATTAGGACGAAGAAGATACAACATAAATTGCAAGAGCTAGTGGTTTTAAAGATTCAATAGAAAATCAGAAGATCTTTCAAATAAAAGACATTTTTCTGTCAAAGGGACATGTTCCTCTTGAAAGGATTTTTAATTCAAATGATGTGGTTGTGGACTCAAGGAAAAACTCACAGTATGAACATATTCAAGATCACAACATTGGCACTCAAGAGAATCCCAGGTTAGTCAAATCATATGTTGGATTTCCACCTAATTTTCAAGAAATATATATTAAACTTTTCAAGAATTATGTTGATGTCTTTGCATGGTCCTATGAAGATATGAAAACATATGATCTAAATATTATTCAGCATAAAATTCCTTTGAAGGAGGGGGTTAAACCCTACAAATAAAATCTTAGGCAGATAAATCCTCTGCTTCTACCATCAACTAAAAAGGAGATCAAGAAGTTTCTTGATGCTAAAATCATAGTCCCACTCAGATATTCTAATTGGGTGGCTAATCTGGTACTTGTGAGAAAGAAAAATGGAGAAATAAGGTTGCGTGTTGACTTCAGAAATCTAAATAGAGCTTCTTTGAAAGAAAATTATCCTTTGCCTAAAATGGATCATGTGCTGCAAAAGGTAACACGATCTTTTAGAATGTGAATGCTAGATGGATTTTCGGGTTATAACCAGGTGGCTATGGACAAGGAGGATCAGAAGAAAACAACGTTCACAACTCCCTGGGCAACATTTATGTATGCCAGAATGCCTTTCGGATTGATGAATGCAGGAGATACGTTTCAAAGGGCTATGGACATTGCTTTTGTGGGAGATAAGTTTGTAGTAATATATTTGGATGATAT
>APFE030740462.1:108347-129610 GCA_000404065.3 Pinus taeda | reverse complement strand
ACTAACTGTGGTTCCGTTATTAATTGCGGATTAACCACTTACAATTATTAATATGGGCTTTATTGACTCTTGACTATGACGTGGTCCCATTACATAGATAGGGGGGTTAGGATGGGACCCTAACAACCTACAGATGATGAGGTCTGAGCCACATGGGGAAGATCTGAACATAAACATTGTGCTTCAAAGTAGAATCACGATGGGAGATGACAAAGGAAAACAACTGGAAGATAGTACATGGGTTCACAAAGCCTTGGCGAAAGAGGTTGAGTTTGATTTGGAGCGCGCTTGGGAAACCTTCATGGAAGCTAAGAAGAGCTTCGTTGATGCCTCCACTTTAGGAATAAAAGATAAACTAGAGGCAGAAATGGACCCATCCATGCTCACAAATTTCCTGGAAACCTATATGAAGTTACTGCACGACAATAAGGCTGTGAAAGGGTTGTAGGAACTCATCAACAGATGCACTGGGACCACACCAGGAGAACTGCGTGTAGTTTGGATGATCGGAGAACATAAAATAAGGATGGGGCATGAAATGAGACTAACTGCGCAGATCAGTGAATATGAAATGGATCAAGTAATTCTGGATTAGGGATTGGACAAGAGTGTCCTGCCAAAACAGGCATCGGAGCAAATGGGGCAACCTGTGCTGCAATGGTCTCCAATTCAGCTAAGGATGGAAAATCAGCAAAAAATAATACTCATGGTGCGATTGTAGGGCATAATTAAAAATATTGAAGGAGCGAGCACACTGGGAGATTTCTAAGTAATAGAGATTGTTGATGACAGTAGTCCCTACCCCACGCTCCTAAGAATTGACTGGGCTATTGATATGAAAGAGGTAATTAATCCAAAGAAGTGCAAGATGATCTTTGAAAAGAAGTCATTGCACCTAATTATACCCCTTGACCCTGCTGCAAGATCGCACTATACAGAATTGGTCCGTGACTATGAAAGTGATGATGATCTAGATTATATCTATAAGATAATAGCGTGAGACCGAGACTGGGTGAATCCCACCATGGACGGGTGGATTACATGGGAGTGTGAAACCTCCTGCACTTTAGTTTCTGATGAAGAAATAGAACACTCACAAAATCAGTTACACGAAGTAACTACACTCAATTGAAATATGATGATTAGGTTGCTATGTTGTGTGTCGATAGAAGTAAGAGATTTGCCTACTTATGATGTTCTAAATGAGGTAGATACCTTCTTAGATGCATTTGAAAGGGAGTTACTATAAAAGCAATTATCCCAGGCCCTGGACTGGGTACTACGTGCTATGCCCACAATATGGTGGGGCATGCATTAAGGAAGTTTTGATGATGGGCGTAAATGTAGGAGAATGACGCAAGTATGATTTGGGAAACCTAAGATGCAACTGATAGACAAGTATGACAGATAGGATGATCCACATGCGCATCTAGCCAAGTGGACGCAGGCTTATGGAAAAGAGCCCCAACCTATGTAGAGGCACATGTACTTTGTGCTAAAATACCTGGTCAATAAGCCAGTGTTGGGGGTGCGCATTTGCAGATGGCTTTTATTGTTCCAAGAATATGATTTTGAAGTTGTTGTGAAGCCTGGATGATTGAACGCGGGACCATATCACCTGTCGCGCATCGAGACAGGGGGAAAACCTACTAGTTTGGAGGAAGGATTACTCAATGCTCAACTCTTTATTGTGCACATAATGGATGGGAATTTTGAAGATACAATACACTTTCTATGAAATGGAACTACGCTGGAAGGATACTTTGTCCAGCAAAAGAAGGAATTACTGGTGTGCATGGTAGATTTCTTTGTCATTGTTGGGCATCTATACAAGATAGGGAATGATGAAATACTGTGAAGGTATGTACTTGAATTTGAATAAAGCAGCACCCTCGGGGATCCTCATGGAGGTGATATGGGAGGACATTATGCAGAAATAGTAACCACAAAAAAGATTTGATGTGCAGGATTGTGGTGGCCAACCCTTCATCATGATTCAAAAGAATTGCAAGGCATGTGATGTATGTCAAAGAACAAGTACACCATCTTGGAGGGATGAAATACCTTTGAATCCACAAATGATGTTGAAACCATTCGAAAAGTGGGCAATAGATTTTGTAGGACCTATTCAGCCTCAAAGAAAGACAGGCATGAGGTATATTATCACTTTGACGAATTATTTGACCCGTTAAGTAGAAGCACATCCAGTGATTGATTGCACAAGTGTGAAGTTTCTTTTTGAACATGTACAGACACAATTTGGATGTCTGAAGATCCTGATGAGCGATCATGATACTCACTTCCTAAATGAAACGATCAGCATGCCCATGGAAGAGTTTCAGGTGTTTCACCAGAAGAGAATATCGTATCACCCATAGGCTAATGGGATAGTAGAAGCATTCAACAAATTACTAGAAATTGCTCTAACCAAGGTATGCAATGTGCAACGAAGTGATTGGGATCCACATGTACCTCCAATATTATGGGCTTATCGGACGACATGTAAGAAAATGACGGGACAAACACCTTTTAGGCTTGTCTATGGAGTGGAAGCCATAATTCCTATGGAATACATCGTGCGTAGTTTGCGCATAGCAGCACTCACAAGTATGATGGATCGCAGAGCCTTGGAGGAGAGGCTCACATAGCTAGATGAGCTCGAACAAGAACAATGTTTGGTAGGATTTTCACCAGCAAATCCAAAAGCAGTGTGAAAAGGCATGCCATGATCGACATATTAAGCTATGCACCTTTAAGATGAACGACTTGGTGTTGATGTATGATAGTAAGTTTGATAAATTCCCAGTGAAATTTAGAATGCACTGGTTAGGGCCATATGTTATTAAGGAGATTACAAATGGTGGCGCGGTACAACTGGTTAAATTAAATGGAGAACCCTTCACAGGAAAAGTGAATGGCGGTCATCTAAATCCATACATAGTTTTGTTGGCCATCTAACTAGCCGATAGAAGCATAGTCTTAGCGCTCTAGTAGCTGAAAGGAGGTGTAGGACTGTAAACTAATCTACTGAGAACTGTGCGATGTCAGGACTAGGTGCAGTAGCGAAGTGTCACAGGGTCCGTGAGAGCGCAAGGATAGTTGTGCTAGCATGCGGGTCAGTTAGAAAGTGACCATTAAAGTTACTATTCATGATTTGATGGTTGGTTTCAGGCCAAATGGAGCAAGTGGCAGGCATTTAAGGCAAACTTTATGGGCTAGATTCTTGAAAATATACTGCCAATCTAGCATTAATGGACCGAATGTGGGGGGAATGGTCGAATTCAAATTCAAAAGGCATTGTAAATTACAAGTGGTTGTCCAACAAAAAACACTTGGCAATTTGAGAACTGAATTGTTGTGTGGTTAGGTATTTATGAACCAAGAATTCTTTGATATTTTGAAAGTGAATTCGTTGCTTGAGTAGCTACCAGAGACGCTGAGAGAACTATGGAATAAAACCATGTCAGCACCCGAGGTAACCATGGACACAGTAGTAGTGACAGTCAAGGAAGCCACGCAGGAAATTACAGAAGTTGAGGCCCTATAGAGCGTTGGAATAATTGTTGAGGTCTCTAAATCACTGTGCACACTGAGACCTAAGTCTAGGTTTTAACCTCATATAGATATTACCTGCATATGAATTCTTAAACACAAAAAATAAACAATGCAAGAGCATAACACATAAAACACATATACACAAAGATTTTCCCTTGGATCCAAAAACCAGGACTACGAGCTTGATTTCTCATTATGTTCCTTTCAATGTTACAATACATATTTATACATGTTGAAGCATCCAATACCATGGACCGAAAACCATCCCGTCCAAAACCATGTGCGAAAATCATGCACAAAACCATAGGTAGGTCCGCCCAGCCTAAGATAGTGTCCAAAAACAAAATTTTCAGGGGTGCTGCCCTGAACCCCATAGAGGGAGGTTACATGGACCCCTTGAACCACCTATGACCCCCCCCGCTACATAATCGGCACAATGAAGGGGGGGCTACACACCCCGAATCCCCTGGTTAACTACGTGGGCTAGTCATGGAAATAATATAACATAACCTAAAATTCTCCCACTTCTTGTTTTCTTTCCATAGGGGGCCACAAGAGAGCTTAGTCATTTATCCAGCCTTACAACACCCATTGTTTCTCTACACCAAGAGAACTTCTCAGAGCTCACATATTTTGTCAATGCATCTACAGTATTCTTCAAAGTGTCCACCTTTACTAGTAACACCTTTTTTATCATATCCCTCACAAAGTGATACTGAACATCAATGTTCTTTGTCTTTGAATGATATGCAGGGTTCTTTGCCAAGGAAATTGCACTTTGGCTATCACAGTATATCATTATAGCTCCCTGTACTAACCCCATACTTGAACACAATCTCTGCAACCAAAATGCTTCCTTGCTTGCATGAGTGGCTGCTATGTATTCTTACTCATCCAACTGACTACACCTCTAAATAGGTTAAACACATACCCACTTGTAGATCTTCTTTGATCTAGATCTCCAACCCAGTCTACATCAGCAAAGCCATAAATATCCAACACTCTGTCCAATCCTGGTCTTCCTTGGTAGCACAAACCATAACCACTAGTGCCACACATATACCTGAAAACTCACCTCACTGTTGTCCAGTGCTCCTTCCCTAGTTTTGAAATAAACCTACTCAATACTCCCACTGCATGTGCAATTTTTGGTCTAGTACAGATGATTGCATACATTAGGCTACCGATTGCACTTGCATATGGAACACGAGACATGTCCTCTTCCTCTTCTTGTGCCTGGGGACACTATTCATTAGATAACTTCACACCTACTAGAATAGGAACCTTCATTGGTTTATTATCCTGCATATTAAACCTTTGTAGTATTGTCTCAACATACTTCCTCTGGTTTAACTAGAGCTTCCTCTTTGTTTGATCTCTTTTAATTTCCATGCCCAAAATATAGTTTGCAGCACCAATATTTTTCATGTCGAATTTGGAGGACAATTGGGTCTTCAAATCGTGGATAATTTCTTTGTCATTTCCAACCAGCAACATATCATCCACATATAAGACAAAATAAATAACACGGTCACCAATTAATTTAAAATACACACAGTGTTCTACGTTGCTTTTGGTGAAGCCATGTCCCTGTATAAATCTATCAAATTTATGGTACCACATCCTTGGTGGCTGTTTTAACCCATACAGAGACTTCTTTAACTTGCATACTAGCTCTTTCTTACCCTTCATCGCAAAGCCTTCAGGTTGCTTCATGTAGATTTCCTCTTCCAAATCCTTGTGAAGAAATGTTGTCTTCACATCCATCTATTCTACCTCAAAATCAAAAGCAGGAGCAATAGGTAAAAGTAATCTAATAGAAGTTACCTTGGAAACAGGAGAAAAAATATCACCAAAATCATTTCCCAACACCTGGGAATAACCTTTTGCTACCAACTGAGCTTTGTATTTCTCCACCTTTCCTTTTGCATTTGTCATCTTC
The DNA here is from genome assembly GCA_000404065.3 of Pinus taeda. NCBI lineage: Eukaryota > Viridiplantae > Streptophyta > Pinopsida > Pinales > Pinaceae > Pinus > Pinus taeda. Next base: position 124,113 of record APFE030740462.1, on the reverse strand, counting down.
TTGAACACCCATTTGCTGCCAATGGGTTTCCTTCTAGCTGGTAACTCCACCAGATCCCAAGCCTCATTTTGGTGCAAAGATGCCATTTCACCAACCATGGCCACTTTCCAGAGTTTTCCATCCTCTCAATCTACTGCTTCCTTCATAATTTTGGGATCATCATCAGTAATAGATAAAGAAAAATTTGAATAGAAAGCAGATGGACTATACCTTTCTGACTGCCTTCTTTCTCGAACTGATCTTCTCACACCCAGAGTTTGTGGCTCTTCACCTTATGATTCCTCCTCTATTGTAGAGTCTCATTCTTCCTCCTTAAGCTCAAACTCTATCTTCTTAGGTTCCTTTGGTTTGAATTCATGCTTAATAACATCTTTTACCTCTCTGAACACCACATCTCATCTATACACAACATTCCTTGTTGCTGGGTTCCAAAGCCTATAACCCTTTAAACCATCCTTATACCCAACAAAGATGCACTTTTCATATTTACTATCCAACTTGGTTCATTTCTCCTTTGGAACATGTACATATGCATCACATCCAAATACCCTTGGATTTGAAAGAAAGGGTTTCTTACCAGTCCATACCTCTTATGAAGCCTTATCCTCCAACTCCGATGAAGGTGATCTGTTGACCCGGTAACATGTTGTCTCCACCACCTCTGCCCAAAATTCTTGTCCTAACCTGGCACCACTTAGCATGCTTCTTGCCCTTTCCATCAATGTCTTGTTCATTCTTTCTACAACTCCATTTTGCTCAGGTGTGTATGGATTAGTCTGCTGTCGTGCTATACCACACTTCTTACAGAATTATTCAAATTCCTTGCTGCAAAACTCTCTACCATTATCTGTCCTCAACACCTTTATCTTCTTCTCTATCTGGTTTTCCACCAGAGCCTTAAATTATTTAAATTTTCAAAGGCTTCAGATTTCTTCTTAAGGAAATATACCCATGTATTCCTTGAGAATTCATTTATAAATGATACATAGTACACAGACCTACTCAGTGATGGAACCTTCACAGGTCCAAACACATCACTATGCACAAGTTCTAATATCTATTTTTCCCTCTTACCACCAAAGGGGAAACTCACCCAATTATGCTTCCCATATACACAATTTTCATAGAAATCAAAATCCAGAGAGCTATTAGTCATACCTTCTACCGTACCTTTACCATGAAGTATTTGAAGGCCCTTCTCTCAATTATGTCCAAACCTTTGATGCCACAGCATGGTCTTCTCTCCATAGACCACTAGATTTTCTTCTCCACTTTCAGGAACCACAAAATTGTTGCACCCATCAACAATAGTGCTATCTTGTAGCTTGTACAGAGTTCCAATTCAAACTCCCTGCATCAATACTAGTTTCTCCCGAACCATCTTATAGGTATCCTTCTCAAACACTATTTTTACACCTACATCATCCAGCTTGCTTACAAAAATTAGATTTCTGGCCAATGCAAGAATAGACAGAACACCCAGAAGTGCTCTAACCCTTCCACCTTGCAACTTCAACTTTACGTTTCCATGACCAATGATTCTAGCCTTCTTATCATGCACTAAGAAGACATCACCACCATTGTATTTCTCATACTCGCAAAACCACTCTCTATGGGGAGTGAAGTGAAAGGATGCACTTGAGTTGATCAACCATGCCTCACAATCTACATGTGCACTTGAAGAAGCCAAGTACACATCCCAACCTTCATTTGAAGTGGTTTTCGCCTCTGCAAAAGAATCATCATCAAATCCCTTTCCTTTATCAGGAGATTTAGATTTACAGTCCCTTTTATAATGCCCTTCCTTTCCACATTTCCATCAAAACACCTTTACAGGTTTTCTTGGAGATTTAGATCTCCCACTCGATGACTTATTTTTTTTCTATTCTAGGATCGTCCTCGTATAGACAAGGAATCACCATTCCATATCTCCATATTATTATGTCTCATCTCTTCTGTCAGCAAGGATGAAACTATTTCATCAAACTACAAGGGAGTTGTATTGCTACCTATTGCAATAACCAGACTATCCCATGAATTTGGTAGAGAACACAACAAACTAATGCACTTATCTTCATTTGAAATTTTAATATCAACAAATAATAACTAACTTACCACAGTATTAAATGCGTTCAGATTATTTGTCACCAAGTATCCATCTTTGATCCTCAAGTTATGCAACTTTCTCTAGAAGAACAGTTTATGCACCAGCTTCTTAGATTGGTACAAATTCCCTAACTTGTCCCACAAAGCCTTCGCCATAGCTTCCCTTGATACATTCAGCAATACTAAATCTGAGACACACAATCGTATTGTGCTCTTTGCCTTCTAATCCAACTTCTTCCATTCTTCATCAGACACTCTCGTTGGTTTAGTACCCAGATCTACTACGATCCGCTGATCTTTATCCACCAACAAGTCCTCCATCTTGAGTTTCCACAACTCAAAACTCTGACCATTAAATTTCTCGATCTCTATATTTCCACTGCTCACCATCTTCTTTCACCACCAGAATCGTTCTCGTGGATCTCCCACTGAACAGGTTCTACCACAGGCCCAGGAAAACCCCCTCAGCAACAAAGGCAATCCCTTGAAGCCAAAACATCTCTGATACCACTCTGATACCAAATGTAGGTTTAAATTACCTGCATAGGAATTCTAAAACATAGAAAATAAATAATGTGAGAGCATAACACATAAAAAACATATACTTAGAGAATCTCTCCCTGGATCCCAAAACCGAGACGACCAACTTGATTTTTCATTATGTTCCTTTCAATGTTACAATACATATTTATACATGACAAAGCATCCAATACCATGGAACGAAAACCATCGCGTCTAAAACCGTGTTCGAAAATCATGCACAAAACCATAGGTAGGTTTGCCCAACCTAATATACAGTCCAAAAAACAAAATTTTCCAGGGCACTGCCCTGGACCCCATAGAGGGGGCTTACTTGCACACCTCAAACCACCTATGGCCCCCCCACTACACAATCATCACAAAGAAGGGGAGGCTACACCACCCCTCTAAACCCCCACTTAACTACATGGGCTAGTCATGGAAAGAATATAACACAACCTAACACTAAGAAGGATAAGCAGGCCATGATACTAGTATGTGTCTCACCCATAAATCCACTTAGGACCAAGCTCACATTGGAGGAAAAGGGGAAGGCCATTAATTTGGAGGCCGACAAGGAGGAAGAGTTTGAAGAAATCTTGGTGGAGGAGGAGGATGTAGAGATGGAAGTCGAAACCTAGGGCGCAGACCCTATCACATGGTTACCTACATATGTTCCTCCATGAAAGGGTAAATCCAATGTGCCAAAGGATATAGATGAGAGAAAGAGATCTCTGCAAACTTTGTTGCTCCCAAATTATATTTTTTTGAAGGAGCACACTTGGGATGGGTTCCCGTGCTAAAATTTGAAGATTGGGACCTCGCAAACCATGAGAAGTTCCCAAATTTAGCGACTACAAAGCTAATGCGCTAGAAGATAGACACGTTGACTGGAATGATTGAATTGGAGTTGTACAAATGGCTATGAGGTTTTGAGAAAATAGGGTTGCTAAACCTGCTCTAGGTGTTGCATTACCACCGCGCCCTAGTGACCATTTTTGTCATCGGGCAGCTGCTCTACTTGGTGCATGATGGGTGCTTGTGGTTAGAGAAGTCCATCCCACTCATAGACCATTTGATTCACTATATTGGATGGGTACCTTGCATAGGGTAGGACCCAACAAATATTTCAGAGGGAAAAGGTACCAATTTGGCCCTCTCGGAGGCAATGGAAAAGAAGTTTAAGTTGGAGAAGAAGAAGTGAAGGTATGCCATTTCTAGTATCAACAACCCTACAATAAAGGTTGCGACATAGATATTGGTGGGGAAAGAGATGTGGAAGTGTCGCATGGATGAGGTACCCTCACCAGTGGTTGCACTAGCGGCACAATGCACAGAAGGGGTCCAGTTCAACTGAGAAAACTATCTATGCAATGAGTTCCTTGCGAACTGTCGCAAGGCACAGGAGCAAGGAAAAAAATTTCATTATGCATGGCTCCTGTTGTCGATAGTAATGGTGGCATGGGAGTTTCCTAAAGATAACCAATTCCCATCAATTATGCATGACCTTCCAGAGGCAGTGAAGTACGCTTCGTTGTGGGCAACTAGGGATGCATAGTGGATCAGAGAGAGCAAGATATTTTGGGTGCTAATGGAGATGAACATTAGGATGGGTTCCATCACAAGCCATCGTTATTACCCACCATCTACAATAGCTTACAGAGCTTTGCGGAGTTCAAATCTGACTTCCACCATGTCTTCATTAGGGCATGGAAGGACCCTATGAATATGTAGCATGAGTTACCATACTTGGTGATCGACGATGTAATTTTTGCGGTCCTTGAGTCTTGGCCGTTAGAGTGACGCACTCTAGCTGACTCCGCGGTGGAAACAGAGAAGTCCACCACGCATCGAAAGAAGGAAGATACAGAAATTTGGATGGCATAGCTGGATGAAAAGTGCAGGAAGGAAGAAGTAGCGGCTAAGGCCCAAGCACCCAATGCTGCAATGTTGGCAGAGCAGTAGAGAACAACAGAAGAAGAGCGTGAAGGACAAAAGTCACATCCACCTGAACCGGAGACAAACACAGAACAAGGTGGTGCAAGCCCATAGACAACGTCCAACCAACTCAAACGTCCATGACCATGAAAGCAGGTAGGGCCGTGGAAGAGAAAAAAGGCCTCAAAAACTTCATCGACCCAATCACCCTCACTGAGGGGGATTTACATGATATTGGCAAAACGGTGAGGGATTTCACCAGGAGGCCCTCTAGCAGTTTGAGGAACAACACCAGTTGGTATTGGGGGCTCTTCGTACATAAATATAGGAGTTGTAGGTGTGCACTCCACAGGTTGGCACATTCTCCACCAGCCTTGTAGTTGGCACTTCAGCTACCAAGAAAATGTTGAGCACCAAGATGACCAACACAATAGTGCTACTAAACAGAGCACTCATCATTGAGAATGAGGCTAGCATGCCTATGGTCAACAATTTGAAATGGGTCAAATTAAACATGGTTACACTCCCACGGTAGACACTCTGTCTCTTGCAAGATGGAGTCACCATAGAAATTCAAGCCAGGGAGAGTCACGTTATACAGGTAATGAGTGAGTAGCACATCAACATTGAGTAGTTCAGCTTGTAGTTCAATGAGGTAGTGGCACAAAACAAAAAGATGATGCAAGTTATGGAGGAAGCTTGCCATATGGTCCTGGAGTTGGCCATTAAAGTAGAGGAACTAGTGGAGGCATGCATCCAAACATTAGCCACAAGGTTACATTATGCAAGATAAGAAATGGTTGGGGTTGAGCTGGAGCTGAACCTTCAGATAGCAGAACTACAGTTCAAGACCTAGCCTTCAACTCTTCCAGAGGTCAGATAACAACATACTAACATGGTTACAACAACAATGGTGACAGTTGACAGTGCAATGACCAACTGCATGAAGCTACTCGAACAACCATTTGAGTTCCTAGCCACCCTGCAGGAGGACTCGAACATAGAGCTCCTAGAGATAGAGGCGTGTGGGCTGCAATAGAGATACGATGAGGTAAAAGGGATTGTGCAGACGGTTGCCCTTACACAGGAGCTTGCAAGGATGTAGCAGCCAAAGGTGCTCAAGGAGGAAGTGAATGTTGCTTAGAATAGAGAGGTAGTTTTGAAATCACACCTACAACCATGGATCAATTAGGCATATACAATTAAACATCCATTGAATTAAAGCTCACACAGCAGCAAGCAACTTGGGAGAATATTTGGGGTAGGAGTCCAATAACAACAATCTCTAAACAATCTGTTGAAAATAATACAAAGAGGGGGGTGAATCAGTATTATCAAATATTTTCAATAAACACTTGTAGATCTGACTAATGAAACTTGCATATACCTTCTAGATCTTAATGTAATTTATTCTTTAGATGTTAACCATTAATCTGTATGTCAGAACCATATAATAATGAACAGGAACAAGAACATAGACAGTCACACCAAATAACACCAGATATAAGGTGGAAATGCAATTTGGGTGAAACCACCTCCTGCAATATGTCTCTATCTTCTTGCAATTAGAAACTTATTTTTACAATGATTTTGTACTAGTGCAGTCCTTTACTAGTGCACAGGCTGCAACCTATAGAGAGCTACAACCCTCTCTCATTTTCCAGCTTCTCCTGTAAGGGAGCTACAACCCTCTTAGCTCTTGTACTAGCTAAGATACTAGTATGTAGGTGGTTACCTATAGAAGGCTACTACCTTCTCTTTCCTTCCAGGGACCATGTTTCATCAATTTTCAAACTGGATCCAAGTAATCATCAAGTATATGTGCATCAATCAATTAACTAATAACTTCTCAGAATGTTGTAATCAAACAAATAATACTAGTAACCAGGCACCAAGTCTATACCCAGAACACTGCATCAATAAACAAAATCAGTTAAAATATACTTCAAGAAAAGTCTGCAACTTCACCAATAGTACCCTGCGGATGTCCACACTTTCTTTGTATGTGGCCTGCGCAGCTTCGCTCCTGTGTTGTCTGTGACTTGCGCAGCTTTGCTCCTGTGTTGCTTGTGACTTGTGCAGCTTCATACCCACACTATTTGTGCTCTGCGCACCTCCACACTTATGGCATATTTTGATCTGCACACCTCTGCACCTACTCTTTCACTGGTATTGCGCACGTCCGCACTTGCTCCTTCACTGGTACTATGCACCTCTGCACCTGTTCCTTCTCTAGTGTTGTGCACCTCTGGATATAGATAGTTTATCAGTCCTCAAATATACCCTATACTATCAAATTCACAAATCCGTTCAAGCGCCAAAGAGATCTCAACCCATTAGTACTGACTTATAATTCTCTGGTTTCTTCTTGATTCAGGTTCAACTATAACTCACCAACCGATTATCAGAAATTCAGATCTTACTCTTCTTAATATATTCAACACACTTACTTAGCCAACTGATCTCCTTTCCCTTTTTATAGTCAAGGCCTTACTCAAACCATGGATCAAAACCATTGAGAAACAATACTATGGATCCAAAACCTGGGTTCAATATTTTAGATGCAAAACCACAGACCAAAACCATAGGGTCAAAGACGTCGGACTAAATATCATGGACCAAACATAAGATGCATAATTTTCTCTGCATGAAAGTCCGTACAGTTTATGTTCGCACCTTCTGTGCGAAAGACCTGTGAACATGTCCACACCTTTTCAACGGTCCTCCTGCGCAACCTACCAATGACTGCATCTTCTGATAAGTGCACCTACGGAACCATAAAATAACATTGCTGCACTTATAATTTATCATCTGAGACGAGTGGGTTTCCATCAAGTACAGCATATGCATCATAATGCCAACAATCTCCCCCTTTGGACTTGATGGCAACAACATCCAATCACTCTCCCCCTTTGACATCAAGGGCAAAGGGCGGACCTCATTTTGCTGACCATACTCCCCCTGAGCACCTGCTGAAGTTTCTGTTTGGCTGAAATGCTGGTCATGCTCCCCCTGACTATAAGTAACGACTGCGAAAACAAGATGTTCTTCAAGAGAGAACATGACTCCATACATCATAAGTAACCTTCCTATCATCAAGACTCATACATCCATCTCATAAAGAAAGAACAAGGATCATGCATCCCAGGCATAGTGGGGAAACCAAAATAGGCCGTTACATGACCTTGATATGAAAGAAAATACATGACATAGAGACAAGAACAACAATCATTCGCAAAATCAACCTTCAGACCAGTACACATAGATCTCGTTCAGCATCTACTCCACCAAAAACTCTTGTGAAATCAAACCAAGAACTTCTAAGATAATGCCAACAATCCATTTTTAGAATAATATATGCTCCCCTTGAACCTGTGCCAGATGGTCTCTGACAGACCCATATCAGACTTTCTTCACCCAGAACTCGACCCACATAGGCCGGAAAATGTACGCGTATCCACCTATGTACAACAGACAAGATTCAACAGCACGATGATGCATCAACAACCCCAGCTTCTGTTTCAGGTATTCAATGTCTCCCTGGGCAGAGGTTTGGTGAGTATATCAACCACTTGTTCCTTAGATGGAACATACTCCAACTTGACTTTTTGTTCAACCACTTGTTCCCAGAGAAAATGATACTTGATACGTATGTGCTTAGTCTTTGAGTGCATGACAGGATTCTTTGAAATACTGATTGCACTTGTATTATCACAAAAAATGGAAATAGGTGAAGTAAAAGTGACTTGGAGATCTTGCAATGTTTGCATCATCCAAAGGAGTTGTGTGCAGCAAGATGTAGCAGCTACATATTCTGCTTCAGCTGTAGATAATGCAATGGAACTTTGTTTCTTGTTGAACCAAGATACCAATCTAGGACCCATGAAGAATGCACCTCCACTAGTGCTTTTCCTGTCATCCATGCTACCTGCCCAATCTGCATCTGTATATGAATGAAGCGTGATATTTGTATCTCTAGGATACCATAATCCATAGTTTTGAGTCCCTTGAAGATACTTAAAAAATCTCTTGACTACCTGAAGATGAGTTTCCTTTGGGTGAGCCTGAAACCTTCCAACTATCCCTACTGCACGCATAATGTCTGGTCAGATACCTATTAGATAGAGTAGACTACCAACCATGGATTTATAGGTTGGTTGATGAACAACTGTTGATTCATCATTTGCGCTGAGGCTGCATCCTGTTACCATAGGAGTACATACTGGTTTCGAATCCTCCATCCCATACTTCTTCAAGATTTGCTTGAGATACTTGGTTTGTGAAAGAAAGATATCGTCTTTGTTTTGTTGCACTTATAAACCAAGGAAATATGTGAGCTCACCGAGCATGGACATTTCGAATTCTTTCTGCATCACTAAGGAAAATTTTTGACTCATGGCTTCTTCATTGCTGCCAAAAATGATATCGTCAACGAATATAACAAGTATTAGCATTTTATTATTGTCAACTTTTATAGATAGATTGTTGTCTGTTGATCCTTTTGCAAAACCTTGCTGATGAAGGTACTCATCCAACCGAAAATACCAAGCCCTTGGAGCCTGTTTAAGGCCATAGAGAGCCTTTTTGAGTCTGCATACAAGATTTGGATCATTTCCAAGTATAAACCCATTTGGTTGCTCAATGTACACTTCTTCATTCAAGTCTCCATTCAGAAATGCATATTTTACGTCCATCTGAAATACCTTGAACTTCTGAAAGCTAGAGAGAGCGAGGAACATTCTTATAGCCTCAAGTTTGGCAACTGGAGCAAAGGTTTCTTCAAATTCTATGCCTTCTTGTTGTGCATATCCTTTACAAACAAGTCTTGCCTTGTTCCTAACCACATCCCCATTTTCATTTAGCTTATTTTTGAAAATCCAATTTGTCCCTATGACATTTTTATCGATTGGTCTAGGAACCAACTCCCAAGTGTTATTCTTTTCAATCTGTTCGAGTTCTTCTTCCATGGCTTTGACCCAGCATTCATCTTTGCACGCCTCTCTTACATTTTGTGGTTCAGTGGAGGAGAGCAATGCCAAATAGCTTGAAGCTTCTTCTATTGATCTTCTTGTTTGTATACTAGCCTCTTTCTGCCCCAATATCTAAGATTCTGGATGATTCTTCTGAACAAACCTGGATGGAGTCTTTTATTCTATCCTTATTTGTTCTTCTGGCACCTCATGGGTTTCTTCTTCTTCATGAATCTGTTTTGATGGATAGTCCTCATCATCTTCGAAATCTTCAGATCTTATCTACCTAGGAGTGCTTTCTTCTTCATCAACCACTACATCAATACTTTCAACTATTTTTCCAAGCCTTTTATTGTAACACTTATATGCTTTGCTATGGGGAGAGTAACCAAGGAGAATGCCTTCATCTACTCCAGGTTCAAATTTGCCAAGATTTTCATCAGTATTTTTGATGTAGCATTTTCTCCCAAAATTTTTGAAGTATTTTACTAAGGGAGTCTGACCATACCATAGTTCATGAGGGGTTTGAGTGCTGTTTACACAGACATTTGTCTTGTTGAGAATAACAATAGCAACAAATGCGGCTTCACCCCAAAAGGTTGCAGGAGTTCGAGACTCATCCAACATAGCATAGGCCATTTTTTGAATTGTTCTATTCATTCTTTCTACTACTCCATTTTGCCGCAGAGTTCTAGCTGTAGAGAATTCCCTTCTTATTCCATGTTCTTCACAAAAATCGAAAAATTCATTTGAGGTAAACTCCCCACCTCTATCAGACCTGAGGCATTTAATTTTGTGATCTGATTCGTTTTCAACCAAGGCTTTGAAAGATTCGAATTTTTCGAAGGCTTCATCTTTGTGCTTCATATGTCCTATCCAACACATCCTGGAAAATTCATCAATGAATAATATAAAGTATTCTTCTCCCCGAGGTGACCTTTTCCTAGATGGACCACATACATCAGTATGGACAAGTTCAAGTGGCCTCCTAGCTGATCCTTCTTTCTCAGGGAAGTTAGTTCTCGTTTGCTTACCAAACTGACATGATTTGCATATTGTATTGTCTGGAATTCTGATGTCTGGAAGACCATGAACTGCCTGATATTTGCAAGCTTTCCTTATTTGTAAGAAGCTTAGATGCCTCAATCTCTGGTGCCATATCCAGTGTTCATCATTCTTGCTTAGATAGCATTGATGTTGTCCTTCTTTGAATATGTATAAATTATTTGGAGTTCTTATGCCTTTGATCACTGTTTTTCTTGTATCAAGATCACGAGCACTACACCCATTTGATCAAAATATTACCTCAGTTCCTTGATCGCACATCTGACTGACACTTAATAAATTATGCTTTAAGCCATCAACATACATAACATTTCCATCTTTGACCTTTTCTTTCAGCTGAACAAAACCTTTACCTTTTATGAGCGCAGGGGCGTCATTTCCAAATGAGACCTTCTTCTCCTTCTCTAAGGCACTATATGATTGGAGCTTTTCCTTATCACCCGTCATATGTTGTGAACATCCACTGTCGATGTACCATTGATTTTCCTATCCTTCTGCATATAAGGCTATCCCACATTTTTCTGGTTGTGTTTCTTTCATTCTCCATGATTTGGCACTTGAGGCTTGTTCCTTCTGAGTTGTCTGCCGAAACTTGCTCCTTCATTCAGAATCTTCAGGACCGAAGTTGTTACAAATAGAACATTCTATTTCATTCTCAAGGGCAGAAAAGTTATTGTAGGTCATTTTTATGATCCCAGTCATACTTCTTTGTTTTTGAGCTTGTCTAGTCATGATTGCCTTATAGGCAACACATTGAGCTGCTTTGTGACCAAATTTATGACAAGAGAAACATTGGCCATTGAAGAAACTCCTGTGATTATCAAATATACCTACCAAGTGATTGTAGTTTCTATCGACATCCATTCTTGAGGAAAATTGAGACGGTTTTACCTGTGGCTGGTTGTAGCTTCCGTTCATCCTTGACATAGATTGCCCCCGATTTACCCGGTAGTCTTTGTTCATTCTTGAGGTAAATTGTCCCTGATTTACCTGGTGATCTCCATTGAGCCTTTGCTCACTTCTCCTTGCTGCATCAAGATAACTTTTGGAGGTGGATGGTTTCTGCGTTGGAGTTGCTTCTTCATTATATCCCAGACCTATCTTGATTAGTGGTGAACGCTGCACTTTGATAATCTCATCTAATGTTTCAGATCCTTTAACAAATCTAAGATTAAGATCTTTAGTTTTCTCAATCTCTTTTCTAAGTCCCACAATTTCACATTCCAACTTTTCATGATGTTTTTCCCTTTCAGCCAGTTGGAATTGCAGAGTATCAATAATCATATTTTTCTCTTCTAAACAAATTTTGAGTTTAGAAATCTCTTCATAAAGACCTTCTTCATCTATAGCATCCATGAAATCATCATCTTCAAAAGCCATTAAAAGTCTATAATTATTACCTTGTTCATCTTCATCACTATTTGAAAAACCATCACTATCTTCATGAGTGTAAGAGTTTTTCTTATTTACATTTTGTTTCTTGTTCCATCTAATAGGTTCCTTACCTTTGTCAAGCTTATCTTTATGAGGACACTTGGCAGCATAGTGACCGAATCTTCCACAAGCAAAACATTTGAAAGGTAACTTACTTCCGAATCTTCCAGCACCCCATTGAAGATTCTTGACAAAATTTGATTCTTCCTCTTCTTCTGACATATGTCCTGAGTCATAGGAATCTCCTTTTCCTAAGGCCTTGAATGTAGCTTATCTTCTGTCTGATGGTCCCCCTTTCCTCATTTCATAAGTGGTTAGAATTTCGTGTAGCTGCGACATGGTAATTTTTTGTAGATTCTCCTTTTCTTCTATTGCAGAAACTTTTGATTCAAACTTAGAAGACAAATATCTTAGAACCTTTTCAACCACAACAACCTCTTTTATTTCTTCACCCAAATTTTTCATACAATTAACAATCTCATCTATACGTAGGAAATAGTTAGCCACACTTTCATCATTGTACATTCTGAGATTTTCATACTGAAGTTTGAGAGTTTGAGGTTTCGCTCATTTTACCTATTCATCTCCTTCATAGCTCATAACAATCTTGTCCCATATTTCTTTTGCAGTTTTATACTGCATAACCTTGATGAATTCTGATTGAGATAGACATCCTAATAGAGTATTGACAACCTTTGCATTTGTTTCAAACTACTTCTTCTCAGCCGGATCTGTGGGAGTTGCTGACGGAAAAGTTTACCCTGTATCTATGATATCCCAGACTTCTGTACCAAGAGATTGAAGATAGGCAGCGACTCTTACCTTCCAATAAACGAAATTGGTCCCATCAAAAATTGGTGGCCTGATCGATGCTTCTCTCTCATAGTTGCTCATAATGATAGATCTTCCTTCAAGCAATCAAGCTTCTTCTGAAGGACCTGGTTCTGATACCAATTGTTGAAAATAATACTAAGAGGGGGGGTGAATCAGTATTATCAAATCTTTTCAATAAACACTTGCAGATCTGATTAATGAAACTTGCATATACCTTCCAGATTTTATTGTAATTTATTCTTTAGATGTTAACCATTAATCTATATGTTAGAACCATATAATAATGAACAGGAACAAGAACATAGACAGTCACACCAAATAACACTAGATATAAGGTGGAAACCCAATGTGGGTGAAAACCACCTGCTGCAATATGTCTCTATCTTCTTTCAATTAGAAACTTCCTTTTACAATGCTTTTGTACTGGTGCAGTCCTTTATCAGTGCGCACGCTGCAACCTGCAGATAGCTACAACCCTCTCTCGTTTTCTAGCTTCTCCTATAAGGGAGCTAAAACCCTCTTAGCTCTTGTACTAGCTAAGATACTAGTATGTAGGTGCTTACCTACGGAAGGCTACTACCTTCTCTTTCCTTCCAGAGACCATGTTTCATCAATTTTCAAACTGGATCCAAGTAATCATCAAGTATATGTGCATCAATCAATTAACCAACAACTTCTCAGAATTTTGTTACCAGACAAACAGTACCAGTAACCAGACACCAAGTCTATACCCAGAACACTACATCAATAGACAAAATCAGTTAAAATATACTTCAAGAAAAGTCTGCAACTTCACTAGTAGTACCATGCGAATGTCTACACTTTCTCTGTCTGTGGCCTACGCAGCTTTGCTCCTGCGTTGTCTATGACATGCGCAGCTTCGTACTCACACTGTTTGTGCTCTGTGCACCTCCGTACCTGCGGTGTCTTCTGATTTGCGCACCTCCGCACCTACTCCTTCACTGGTATTGTGCACCTCCACACCTGCTCCTTCACTGGTACTGCACACCTCCATACCTGTGCCTTCTCTAGTGCTGTGCATCTCCAGATATAGACAATTTATCAGTCCTCAAATATACCCTAGACTGTCAAATTCACAGATCTGTTCAAGCGCCAAAGAGATATCGACCCATTGGTAGATCTGACTTATAATGCTCTGGTTTTGTTGGGTCCCTATAATACTAGTGATTATCCCATTACTATTGAGTTATACCCCTTATTAATATTTTTGTGCCCCTATTGTCCCCATATTGTTATTATTGTGCCCCATAGAATCCATCTATTGTTATTTTGTGGCTTTATATTATTATTGTTAGGCCAGCTGGGTTATATTGTGACTCCTTAGACTCCTATATACAAAAATGAGGTTTTGTCATTTGAATCATCCAAGAATTGTTCATTTATGTAATGTAAAGGAGGTTGCCCCCTTGAAGAGGCTGAATTCTAAGGCGTTGATCTATCTTTTCTATCTTTTCTTGAGATGGTTTCATAACATTTGGTATCAAAGCTATGGATTCTAGGGTTTCGCTGCTCCAAACAGGTCATCGTGGCATTTTCCCTATAACTTTTTTCTTGTGACGTTTCAGAAGTTGAAAAAAAACCCATTTGCGAAGACATTGCGCTAAATCTCAGGTCCGACTTTCAGGGCTTTTTGCGCTATATTTGTGTAGATATGATCTGAGGGAGTTGGTCTTTTTGCAGACTCTTGAATTACATTCCAAACAGGTGACCTGGGGAACATCATCATAACCTTTTCTCTGAGCATTGGATTGAAATTTCATAAGAAGGTACAGAAAGAGGATAGACTGTAGTTTCTTCTATGTATTTTTTAGAGCTAAAGGTCGAAACAGTGACTTGTGGCACATCGTACAAGTCCACTCTACTGAACTAGTCTATAATCAAGTCACTGTGGGAGAGTTCGCATAACTCTTCCTTGGAGAATCCAATTTGGATCAGACTAGTGGCATTGGAAAGAGGACACAGAGGGCTACCAGAGGTCACAATTTTAGAACTGGATGTTTTGATAGTATAGAGATACATCAGAGGCAATATCGAGCTCCTACAAAGAAAAAAAGGTGTGTAGATTCTTTTAAATTTTTTCTTAAGATTGGTTTGAAAATTTATTTTGAAGTAATTCAAAGGGCTAGTAGAGCATTATTATCGATAACTGATGCCTTGAGGAAAGAAAATGCAAACACCTAGTAAGGAACCTGAAAGCTCCAGCGTGACTCATGAAGAAGAGGAAGAAATGCTACATGATATATCAAAATTACAAGACCAAGTGCAAAAAATGTTAGCCTCACAAAAGCCAACAGAAGCTAAGATAAATGGCATGGAATTTAAGATAAAGGGTGTGGAAGCTAAGATGAATGGAATGGAAGCTAAGATGGATGATTGGAAGACTAATTTGAAGACAGATATGGGCGATTTGAAGACAGATTTGAAGACAGACATGGACGAATTGAAGATAAATATGAATAAGCTGCTACAAGAAATGGTCACTAAGGGTGAAAGGGTAGTAAAGGAAAATCATGATGAGAAAAAAGAAATGTTAATCATGAGTCCATAGACTCTAATGTGGGATCAAAGGCCCATCATATTCCAAAAATCGATATGAGGAATTTTGATGGCAAGGATCCCGCAACATGGATACTACAGATGCAACAATTTTTGGATCTCAATAATGTGCAAAACACACAAAAGGTACGTATTGCAACTTTATATTTGGAACCAAATCAGTTTGTATGGTACCAATGGCTTTTCTTTCATAAACAATTTATCACTTGGGCAATTTTTACGGAAGAATTGATAGCACATTATGAGGATACAAAAAGCAACACTTTTTTTAGTCAATTGATAAGTTTCAAACAAAAGGGTTCAATAATGGAGCACATTGAGGA